>CAJQZN010043262.1:26275-55438 GCA_907164685.1 Colias eurytheme
CGATGGATAAGTATCAAGTTCCATTGGAGCACGCAAAAAGGCCATTCATAGGGATCGTTTATTCTCATTAAAGCCTCATATACTGCAGCCCATTAGCAAATTAGTCGTAGGCTTGGCACTCTGTACGATTGGATTGGATTTACATATTACCTACAAGGAGTGTTGGGTGAATATTTCAGTATTTTTTGAGCATGTCTTTACGATTCCCAAAATGACTATCCCGACGCAATAATCGTAGAATTATGTAGGTAATTTCTGCGTATACTGCTGCTGTATTCGTAATTCTGCTTTGCGCTTAATAATCTAAGTAAGTTTTTAAATTTACTGAGTTTAATTAGTGTTCAAATATAATGACTTTTACAACTGCTTGTACTATTCCTTTCTTGATTAATGAATCGAAAAAATTGAAATAGTGAGGTACCTCATTTTTAGGGTTCCGAACCTCAAAAGGAAAAAGAATACCTACCTTATACAAAGTTATGAAATTAATTGGAGATTCGTGAATGGAATTTCTTTACGAAAACTTAAAACCACATTGTATGATAATTCATGAAGGTTTATCGTAGGTATAGAACCTCCATAACTTTAAAATAAAAAGATAAAAGAATTCATCAGCTATACATAATATATTTAAACGTAAAAGTCCGTTTTATTTAGAATAACAATATAAATTACAATATTATCAAAATGCTTAGAGCGTTATGAGAATACATGGCATTCGTATCTGCGTCAGATCAAATTGTTATGGCCCATTATTTAGATTCTAAGATATTCTCCTGTTGTTAACGTAACAAAGCAATCATGAAATTTCCAAAGCGATTTCCTCTTGAATGTTTTTGTTTGAATATTTAAAAATGGTTAAAAACACTGTTCAATATAAATTATCTCATTCCAATTGCATATCTATGTTATGAATCTCGCAAATTAATAATTTCCATTATGGAGGAATCGTTTTTGTCTGTCTGGGATGCAAAATTGTAGCAGCATTAGCAAAAAGCATCGTTTTTGCCTTGACTATTACTGCTAAATTAGAGCTAGAATGATATGAATTTCGATATTAAATCCGTTAAAAATTCACATGCAATAAGAAGTTTCAGTAAACAAAATGAAGTCAAATCGCTAACTTTTCGAAATCAAATTTGATGGGCATTAAAACCATTACCTTTGTTTGTGAAATAATAATGGAAAATATAAAGATATAAGAGCTATAGGTAGATGGTTAATTTACTATCGTAGTCATTGACAATCAAAAAGGTGTAAATAGGTTTCATATTTTGCAAAGAGCTATTATGTATTTATATTATCTGAAAGATTTACGAATATAGGTATCTACTTAATTTATATAATCGGTTCACCTTCCTATTTTCATTTCAAAGGGGCATGAAAACTGAACAAATTAAACAATCAATATATAATAATATTTATTCTGTTTCAGATTGTCCCGTAAACGCAAACGCCGCGGCCGTCGCATTTATGAAGCGAAAACTATGTGCAACGTCTTTCAGTTGTGACGACGATATGGAAGAATTAAATGCAGTATGTATTCATTTATTTATTTATTACTATAGTATAATAAATTAACAAGACATAATTATGTTATTAAACAATGATTATACAAAACAAAGACATGAACATTTAAAGCATGTATGTAATTGTAATGTTTACTCGTATAAAAGATCATACAAACCCATAATATAATGAACATGATGATAAAACGTATATAAAATCAATGATGCTAACAGAGAATTAAAATTGCGCAAAAGGCAGACCGTTGATAGAAAAACGAACACAAATGTTTGATCGGAAAAATTTGTGATTTCAGAATAGCGACAGCTTAAAGCCTAATTGAGGGTGGGTGGAAGCCAAATGTCACTAGATACTTGAATAGGCAAATATGGCTTGGGTTTCTTGAAGGGCAGAGAAAATTTATGTTTATACTAGCTTTCCGCCCGCGGCTTCGCCCGCGTTTTCAGAGAAAAACCCGTTCCCGTAGGATTTCCGGGATAAAACCTATCCTATGTCCTTTCTCGGGTATCAAAATATCTCTATACCAAATTTCATGCAAATTGGTTCAGTAGTTCAGGCGTGATTGAGTAACAGACAGACAGACAGAGTTACTTTCGCATTTATAATATTATATATATAATATATATAGTAATATAGTATGGATTTATTTCAGGGAAAACAATAAGGACAACATAGGCTTATAAACATCATGTTTATCAAATATAGACCAAATCCTGTGTCAATTTTCGTTAATTTAACTATTATTTACAGTCATAAAAATATTTTTGAAAAAAAAAATGAGTACTAATTATGTCAAGACAATTATGTAAATTAAGGCAAGTTCATTTCAAAAAATTTTATAATTTACTTGTTTGTAAATATTAAAATTAACAAGGTTTGTACTTGTTAATTTTTCAGCGGTAAAACATCAAAATATTCACAAGAAAAACTCTATTTTCAGTATCTATATTTTTATTCTTTTGGTTATATAATTAGAGCATTATATTAAGTTAAAAAATATGACATTATAAATCAGCAATGTTACAATGCAATAAAGAATTACAGCTGTATGTATCTTCACACTGTGACTTCAGGATTTCCTTTAGGCCTACAAAGAACATTCCTTATTTATTTATAATAAATTAAAAAAGTATCAAAATATTAGTCCAGATATTGATACCTAAATCAAGAAAAACTTTGTTTGTCAAAGTATCATTTTGCAAATAACTGACTATAATTCCCCTTGGATCTCTTCATCTTCAACTATCTCCTGGACTACTTTTGTTTCTACAGTTGGAGGAGAATAATTTGTCCCTTCTTCAACTATTCTACATTTATGAAGCTTTATGAAATCTTCATGTGCGTTAAGCGCTTGTCTTCTTTCTGTTCCTTCAGCTAATGTTGCTTCCCATGAAAATGCTACCTTAAAAGGATTATCACGGACAGTATTAAGCGCACTATTCTTTAACGAAGAATATTCTTGCAAATATGTTTCTTTTAAAGTGCTCTTTTTTCCTGGCAAAAGACTCGTTTTTACCTTTTCCTCTTTTTTAATTGCTTCAGGGAATAGTATAGCAACGGTATCGTTAAAAATTGTTTTTTGATTTTTCATTATCTCTAACATTCTTCTTTCTTTTTCTAACCGTTGTGCTTCTAATTCTCTTAATGGTTTTTCATGCTCAATCAATTCGGCCCTATTGATTCTTTTTTTGACTGCGATAGTTCGTTCGATCAATTTCTGTATAATTTTCTGCCACCTTTCCTCTGGGCCGACTACTTTCATTTTTTCCTGCCTTCTTGCTTCTGCTTCTTCTTCTAATTTCTTCTCTTCTTCTTCCCTTTGTTTACGTTTTTCTTCCTCTTTCAGAGCAAGAAGATCTCCTTCTTTTCTCTTCATCTCTAATAATATTTCGGGGTTATTGCGCATCCACTCATCTTGCCATTCCATGAATGACTGCATTACCTTTAGTTCACGAATAATCGTAGCCTCCATGCGGCCAATATAGGTTGGGTTTTCTATCATGAATATCGGTGGATCTAAGAATAACCTAAAAGATCCGTTAACATCGCTCACACCAATCATATTTTTAGCTAAAGGTAATGTATGTAAGCTGACACCAGTCAACATATTTCCGGATAATGTTTGTATTGCAATGGGTTGATCACTTCTTAATAATAAATCCCATACTTCTAAATCACCTTCAGAAGTCGTAATGAAAAATAAACTTGGCTTATATAACGACCAAACACCAGCGGTTAATCGGTACGGACGCTTTTTCCAAGTTAATGGTTTCCCCATTAATTTATCAGACCAAATTGCTAATATTTTACCACCAACAGTCAAAGTTACATGAGTTATAAAAGGATTTTTTTGAGATGAGGCAACAATTCCATCATGTATGCAGCAACTAAATTTAAATTCTGCATATTCTGAATTCACAACTTCTCCAGTATTGAACTCATGTCCTTCCCAAGTAATTTGAACTAGTTCACCATGTTGAGAACCACAATAAAGGATTGTATTTATATCAGCATCACATTGTCGCACAATTTCTGATTTAAAATATTTTCTTCCTGATCCTGTATTCCTTGGCGTGTATATGTACTTTATAATTGGTGCATTCATGGCAAAGCTTTGTAAAGGTAAAGAAGAAACTTCCCCCGCAGCGCCAAGTTTTAATTTATAACATGGCTGTAAAACTCTGTCTAAAACTTTAAATTCTGATTCATCGACTAGTAAACCCAAGGGTCTTTGTAGCACTCTTTTTGACTTCTTAACTTTTTTTCCTTCAAATTGGGTTACATTTTCTACTGACAAATTCCATATAAGGATAACACCATCATCTGAACCGGTAAAAAACATCAAAGACTTCTTTTGCGGGCGATTTAAAACCATTTTGCCTTGAGGAGTAACAGTAAAATTAGGTGAGAGCCAGTTTATTGATGTAATGGGACCATAGTGACTTGTTACGAGGTTGCTCAGAACTGTTGGTTGAACTACAGCATTATCCTGGACATTTTTCATCCAATCCATATGAGCCTTCATTGCAATTCTATATTTTTCTCTTTTCTCACTCAGGACCTCGATTTTCTCAACATTTTCTAATTTATTTGATATATCCCATATAATTATTTGCCCGTTAACGCAACCACCTATTAAAATATTTTCATTAAAAGGACAAAACGAAAGAATTTTTACTTCTCGTGGAGCCTCAAGATATAATTTAGGCAATAAACTATCAATATGGGTCCAAATTAACACAGGATTTATACCATATACCGCTCTTTGAATAGGGTCAGCTCGACTACTTACAGTTTTCATAACCGTTGGCGATCCATCTGCATAGCATATTGCGACTATACCTGACCACATTGGATGAAAAACTGCACATGAAATATACTTATCTTTCGCTCTTACGTCGGTGAAACAAACATATTCTTCAAAAGTCATAGTATCATAAATATCGACTGTTTGCTCAGAAACTAAATTTGGATAATCATTACAATACATATCCATTACTGTGTTCAGTTCTACAATGGAGTTAACTTCATTCTTCCGCGATTCCATAAAGCTATTAATCATTTTGATATAAGATGGACGCCTCATACGTAACAAAGCATTTTTGTAAGCTAATAACCCTACTTCATCTGAAGTTCCCTTTTCATCTTCCTCATCTTCATCAGAGCTACCAATCTTATTAGCACCAACTTCGTCATTCTCATTGGCATTCCCAGTATCGCCTCCCGCATCAGCGTCATCGACTTTGCCTAAAGCATCTGCTATTGATTGTGTCCACATATTTTGTGGATATTTTAACAAAGTTTGAGCATGGCTGTGAATCATGGATGGAGCTGCTTGTGTTGCACAATCTACTCTTCGACGAAAAACACTGTTAAACTTTTGTCTATATGGTGTTAATTCTATATATCCATCCCGACTTGAATTTGTATCCCTAACCTGAAGAGTCTTTGGGTCATTTTCCTTCGGAAATTTAGCACGTATTTCTATCTCCATTAATGGTCTTTGATTTATGGGTATGAGTTCTTTAAGTTCTTTATCGCTACCCAGACATTTCCATGGCCTTGGTTTTTTCTGCACAGCTTTTTCCAATTTCTTTTCTTGCCTTCTAATAAATCGATCAGACTGTTGTTTGCAATGTTCTTTAGCTTCATTAGTACAACAAACATAAAACTCATCGACATCTTTGGATTCATCTACGATATATCCCATCAAGATCTCTTCACCTGGGTAAGCTTCTAGCAATCCTTTTAATGGAAAAAATTCTGATAACTCGCCTCCTAGTTCAATTGTTTCCATAACCTTGGCCTTATTAACAGATTTCCAAGGAAATTGAGCATTTACATGGGTGCCGATTACAAGTTCTATTTGATTCTGCGTTTCTTCTCCAATAACAATCTTATGTACTCCTTCAACATCATATTTAGGTATAAATCTTTTTCTGCGGGGCAATGGTTGCTGTGTAGACATTTTACTTTCCAGCAAATTTTCTGTGAATACACAAGAAATACAAGAAATAAATATAAATATTTATACACCGTCAATATCAGAATACTTTATTATTTATCTAATTGTCAAGTACGTAAGCAATGACATTATTACTATTGTCAACATTTTTATTTCATTTTTATTTAAGTATATTTTTTGAGTAAAAAAGTTTGACTACGTACTTTTTATAACATTAAAGAATATCGATTTAATAATTTCTTGTACATATTTTTATAATATAAATCTACTTACTTTCAGAGCTCTCCGTCTTATACAACGTATCCTCATCATAACTCGAGTCGGAGGATTCATATGCCTGTATAACCTTTTTCGTGTCATCTTCGCTATCTGAACTGCTCATTAAATGTGATGAAAAGTACACTTTATATACAGTATCACGCTCAACTTGCCTTTAGTTACGAATAAATATCATTCAAAAATAAATATAATATACGTCTGCGTCTTGTGGAGGTTACGATGGTACTGAATGGTACGTAGGGTGGTCTGGGCCTGAACATGATTAAGGGTTTGTTTATGTTTCCCGTTTACTTACTAAAAATATTAACATGAATACAGTTGTGATATTTTTGGGTTTTGGTATCAATTAAAAATCCTCGTAGCCACATAGAGCAATTTTTTCTAGAGATGAAACGGTATGACCATTTACAATTTTAAAGAGTAAATGATGAATCAAAGAAAATATTATGAAAATAGAACGAGCACGTTAACTTTACAACTAACTATAATATGTTTACCGTGTTATTTAGAAATAAATATGATATTTTATATTGTACAGGCCTCGCTCTCCCACCGTAAGGAATCCGCAGTGCCGTTGACGGCAGCGGGAGATCCGATCTTCAACCATCCTTTTGGCTATCCCTTGGCTGTTGTACTGAGACTACGGGTGTTACAGGTAAATAACAATAAAATAATATATTTGAATGACACGTAAAATAAAACGGTACTGATTTAATTCACGTTTTATGAGTTAACACGTCACCTCTACTCCACATTATCTAAATATTCCATGAATTTGGCTTGAACAAGGTTCCTATATTGATATAATTTTCAATCAACCTAATAGTATCTGTTTTCGATTAGTAGATACATACCTTCATAAAATCATCTTGGAAGATAAATCATACATTTTCCCAATATTTCGATCTTGCTATCAACTATTCATTGAACATTATTCAAAGGTACTTATAATATTTATTTATCTTCGTTCATATTTCAAAGTCTACAACATTATTATTTCTTGTAAAATAGGTACAACAGAACGTTTTAACCGCAAGCATACCGTGCAATTTAAGCTTCGAGAAATAGCAAGAAATATTTAAATTTCATTTTAAATTCTTATTTTACAACAGTTTACGAGGATATTTATGTACCTGCATTTTACTTTTCTCTCCCGCAAATACAAGATACTAACTGATAATATAAGAACTAACTGATAATATAACTGATAATATAAGAATACTTTTACCTATTTTTATCTTCTTGTTTTACTTTTTTATATTGAAAGAAATGTAGGTGTTCTACTTCTAATGGAACCCATTTACACAATACATAGCAAATTTATGATAAGCTTGAAATGGAATGTTGGTCCTGAATAGAATAAGAATAGGAAGGTTTCTGTTTCCTCAATCCCGGAACAGTGTAATTATCTTGAGTATAAGCTCGCACTGTGTTCCCAAACTTCTTGACGGTATAATAACGAACGCGCTCCATTGCGCATTGAAGCATCATAGTTCGCCATACAAATAAATAGCTACATTCAGACAATACAATGATAATAGGTTTAGTTAGAAAAGAGCGTGTATGCCGAGCACATATGTGTGAAGTGAAACTTCTTTGGCAAAATACCAAAATCGTCGCCTTACTCCATGACGTGACGGTATTCGTATTGCCATGACGCATACCTACTTGAAATTTTACTATCAACGCGCCTGAATAAGTTTCACTTCAAAACAAAAAAACGCGTTTTAATGATAGAAATCGACTAAATTTTCTGAACTACATTTATACGTAAAGTAATTATTTTATCCTGGCGATGAGATCGATAATCAGGAAAAAATATAGAATAAAGAAATTATTTTACTGTCACCTATCTTTGATAAGTGTAGAAAGAATAAAACCTTATCATTTGAAATGGTTCAAAATTAGAAAATTAGGAGGCAGTAAGGAGTGAAACGGGCATCTGCTGGGCGGGACACGCGGTAGAGTCGTAACCATGTCGTAACCGTTCCCGCAGTTCCGTCCAAAGCAGCGCGATGGAACAGAGTGGGGTTTTAGTCGGTAAAAATTCGACATAACCACGGCTCCATCCCCGGGAGCCGGGGGTATCTAAGAAGATTTCCCCACTAATAAAAAAAAAGGTAGTAAGGAGTGGGATACAGACAAACACAATAATAAAATTGTGTTAAAAAAAGATACTATGTATTATGATAAAAATATTCCTGTATAACAAGCAAATAACGTCTAATATTATCGTTTCTATATTATCTCATAATGAAAAACGCGGGAAATATAATATTAGATATTGAGTTACCGCCACCAATCCTCTTTTTGAACGAATCGTAGTACGCGTTGAGAAATAAAGGATAAAAGGTAAAATATAAATAAAGTATAACATATATTTCAAGCCGACACCATTGTTGATAAATCGTTGAATTGCGATACAATAAGATTTGGGTATGAAAATAACGTTTTATGCTCATATTTTTAGAAACATATAAAGGGTTATAGAACGGTCGACTGAATCAAAATTAAATATAATGTAGGTGAGATTTCACAAGCTGGATATAAGCAACTTAATAATAAATTTTGTGTATGAACACATTTGAAATAACTTAGTTACATTTAATGGTGATTGCAAAACTACGTGGTAGTTAATCCTGTTGGAAACTAGTATCGTAGCAATGTGAGGGCTATACATTTTAACTCCGAAGTTTGGGTTGTAGCTGTAGAGACCTAAACTGTCTCCAAGACCTAAGATTAACTGTTCTGGTATATCAAGAAAATACAATTTGAATTTCAGTTAAAATCAATACTAAAAATATCCCTAAAAAATCGAGTGAAAAGCGTTTTTAAAACTCTGATTAATTAGTCGTAAAAACAGCTTTATTTACGAAAAGAAACAAAAAAGTAGTTCAAAAGGTCACGTCAATAATTTATTGGTTTTTCAACCTAAAAACCTTGTTCAATTGAGACATTTTTCTACTAATAGCCAGACAATCCAAAAGTAGAAATACGGTGAAATCTAAAACGCTATTCTTAAGAGCATTTACTTCCAGCTTAAGGCAAATAACTAAATTCACGTTTAAATAATTGCTATCAGCCCGAACTAAATCCGGTGGAATCCTCAAATTACTCACTGTTTTACCTGAGAGGTAGTTGTGCGATAACGTTAGAAAAAAATATTATTTCAGTGATTTATAATATGTTTATTGTTTACTTCATATTATATGCAAGCGCTATTAATTTGAAAACATGTATCTATTCTTAATATAATTGTTCAAATAAAAAGTTATACTTGGTTTTGCTTAAAACAAATTTCTTAATAGGCATTATAATCAATCACCTACAACAATATAATTAATCAAAGCCTATATCGTATCAATAATCGATAATGTTATATTATATAACCTGTATAATGAATAATTAACATTGTCGATATGTATTTATCCATTCATATAATATACTAACTTTCGAAAATTTAACAAATTAAAAGTAAAAGTTAAATTCAAAGTTTAATTAATTAAAACACTGGTTTTGGCAATTAAAACTCCCTTTGTAGAAATACAGAAACAACAAACACAAATGTAACTTGAGAATTGTAACTAAAAGTTTAAAACACAGAAAACATTTCCTATCCAAAGTTCACTGAGCCTTGAGGTACATTATGGTTGCGTGACCGTGGTTAAGGGATGTCGGAAAATGGACAAAATAAATAGTATAAACAAATTTTGAGGCGCACATTTCGTCCCATTTATGGCAATAATGTAAAACTATCAAAATAAATTACCAGAAAAAAACTAATGGCGCAAATTTGGCCTATTAGAAGATATATTTATTATTTTGTTGTAGGAGGAATTTTAAAGAATATAATGATTTGAATTTTATGTCGTATATTATTACACTTATTAAGATACAGGTAAGATACAGGTAGGTATATTAAAAATATTTTTGTCATTATTATTTACCCTTGGTCTGCACCATTCAAATAATTTGCTCCTCATTTTCCAGAAACAAAAGCATAAAATTAATTATTATTTTCCTTTCTAGATTGTTTGCGGTATATCAAAAATCATAATGGGCAGTGTGGCGTTTATAGAAGAGCGTCAAAAGCTAAACATGGGTCTTGGCATACCAGCCGGCAGTTTCAGTGTTTTGGCAGCGGGTATGTTTATTTACTAAGGATACTATATATTAAATCATTATTTGCTTAACATAGTCGTGGAAAGGCTTGGTCCTTTTTGCTCTGGTTTGTTAGGAGATAAGGAGGAAAGAGACAAAAGTCATAACAAGGATTTATGAAGTTAGAATTAATAACGGCTTGAGAGAATATGGGTACTGTGGTATGGGCACATATTGTTTTCACTACGATTTATTGCGTTTAATAATAAATTCAGACTTTAATGTGTGTATAATAAACATCAGTATTACCACAGATTACTAAATATTTACGTAAGTACGTAAACGTAACTATTTACGAAAATAATACCACAGTATTTGTAATACTGAGGTAATACTATGAAATATAAATTTTATGAAGTTTGTTACTGCCTTAACATTGAAAACAGTACTCTCCCATACCTAACTCCAATAATTTAGTTTCAGCAATGATACGTAGTTTCAACTAAGAACACATAAATAAATATTTTATTACAGAGGAAGCTAGAAGTTGGTAACTACAGAAACTTTTTATCGCGAAAACTTTGAAAAGTTTCTCAAGTTTTACGTTCTTTAGTCTGTAATGATACAAACTTGTATCAATGAAGATATTAATAAATGCAACTGGATGCGTAATACTTTGAACATAATCACATGAATATAGCTGACTATAATTACAAGTATTCAAACAAGCTCTCGATTCGTAGTTTTTTTTTCTGTATTTCAATAGAATTTAATGAACTGTATATTTTTATTCTACTATGTCAAACCTAATAGTTATCTCCCAAGAGAATTACATAAAATTAAAATAAGTCCATCTCTTTAAAGTTCCACTTGTTATACTCCAGACTTATTTCTTCATTGTCCAAAAACGCAATGCAGAGAATTAATCGAGTGTGAAGCAAAACAAAACACTCAAAGAAAAGTTATTTTCAATTGTACCCGCTTTCCTCATTTCAAAACTCATACCAACAAAACAATCAAAGATAAAGAATTTCGCATCACATCCTTCTTGAACAGAAGTTTGAAACAATACCAATATTCAAATGTAAGATGAATACGAATATTAAATTGTTAGATGAATAGCCGAAAATTTCATCCACACATTATTTTCAATGAACGTTTTAACTGTTCGCTGAACACAAAATTAAGTGCATTGTACTGTACAATTTAATATTTAATTTTAATTTTATAGCGGTCTCTATTCATACGTCACGAGGATGGGGCATGGTGTCGAGCGGCGCGATGGGCGTAGCGACAGCTGCGGTACTGTGGATTATATCTATATGTATGCTCCTGGCGCTGATAGTACAATGCTTTAGGACTATCTTGGAAGTTCCGCAGTATAACAGGTTATTTGCTTTTTTGTAATGGTGTTAGAAACTGCAATTTCATCAAAATAAAAAAACACTGTGAAAAAAAGAATGTTGTTTAACTTTTATTTGTATGCCAAAAAATTGTGATGATTTTTTTAAATGGATAGTTACTAGTATTAGATCTACCATCTTCTCAATTGATAAATTTGATGTAACATGAAATAGAATGCAATGTAAATAATATCCATTCAATTTGGTATTTTTTTACACTTCAACATGCTTTTTGTCTCCTTTGCAGCAGCGACCCTGAAGAGAGCTTAACATCACCACGCGACCTGACCATCATAGCGATCGTGCAAATCGCTCTTGCGTCCGCTACACTAATAAGCGCGCTGGTTTGCGCCCGTATAGACCTCAGCGCTTGACATGAGCCCAAGGGCCCGCTCGCTCGCCGCCGCGTGAGCGAAGCGCCCGCCGCCACTGCGACCGTACCCATAGTTTCCACTACAGTTGAGCGGGAGAAACGCGTAGCCTGGCTTATATAAACAGCTTCCAAGTACGAGAAACTATTTTGAATGAAATGAGATTGAAAGGCGCCCGAATTCGTGGTAGCTACGTTTCAAAGACACGATTGTTGCGTGTGTTTTGACTTTTGATAAGCTGCAAGTTATACTTACTTGTGTTGATTGTAATATAAGGATTTTTGTATTTTGTAATCACAGGTATAAATTGTCTTTGAGATGTTTTTCTTCACATCAAGTTGTTTGTGAAGAGGCAAACGTTTGGAAACGTATTTCCGTAATTTGAAAGTTCAAACGTTCTAAACCTGGATCAATGAAATAGATTTCGGCGTCGGCAGTTTGGAAATAAGATTGTTAGTGTCTGATGGTCTTGAAGTTGACCATTAAAAAGAACTATTGTATGTGATACAGAGAAAACAGATAAGCCAAGTAAAATTTTGTGTATGACATACGAATTCTATATGAGTTTAACACGGTGTACGATTACCTAATCGTGCATATTTTATTATAATGTATATTAATTAATTATTTTACCACACATAAGTCAGTTCGCATTCGGACTCCGTACCGGGCGGAGCTACATCATCTCATCCCATTAAAGTTAAAAATAAATATATATCTTTATCTCAATCCCAATCTCATATCTTATAATTTACCCCAAAACCTCCCCCATCTTACACACGGTATATCGAATGTGAATAGCATTGATGAAACTTTTTGAATGTATCTGTGGTATTGCCATATAATTATTGTGTAAAAGGATTTTATATGTGTTATTATTATGAATGATTTAAGGTATTTTACAAATAGTATAACAAAATGCCTTTGAATTAATGTTATTATCTTGTCTTCAAAGACCTTTGTAACTTAGTAAGATTTGTGGTCTATAAAAGCGAAAAAGTGTATTATTAAATGTAAAAATACCACCCTTGAAATGATGACGCGTTATTTCTGTCTCACACCCCTAGGGGTGGCGTTGTTTCACACCTTTTTAGTCAATTAGTCTTAAAATGGCCCATCCATTAATTAAAAAGAGGGTCTTAACTGTAAAACTTGTATCATAACATGAACAGAACTCTTAATATTAATTATTTAGGGTATTATTTTGACATTATTTATTATAAGCTTGGGAAATTATTGATAAACGTTATTTTGTTTTATAATAATTTATGATAGAATAAATTGATTTAAGATGCTTACGTAGATTTTATATAGAATGAGTAAGTATATGAACTATCTTGCTTTTATTTGTTTGTTTCTTTTTGCGAAATTGATATTGCCATTTGTGTTTTTAAGTATGTAGAACAAAATCTAATAAAATTAATATGCAACTCATAATAATATTTATATTTTTACTATAAAATATGTAAATATCATCATATTATTGTAATACAAATATTTCTATAAACTAATAATTAATAAGTGTAAATAAATTGCTATTATGTTCATTAATATTTATTTTATTGCTCCTAGCTGAAGATAAGGGTAAAAGAATTAGGAAACAAATTCACTACCTATACAAATACAAGATCCAATTTTATGGAATAAAATATTCAAGAAAATAAAATTTAAAAGGTTACGATAAACGAGAAAAATATAATAGCCTAAGTAGGTATGTACTTTATTTGGTCACGGATGAATTCTACCCATACCCGTGGCCCTGTCGTTGATGTGGCTTGAAGGAACACAGTGGGGTTTAGGTCGGTGGGAATCCGACATAACCCGGCCCCTTCTCCGGAGGCCGTGGGTAATAGGTATCTATGCAAGATTTCCCCACTAAAAAAAAAAGGTATATACTTTATTTCAATTTAATATGACAATCAAGAAACAATCTCTAATAAGAGAGGAGTCAAGTTAAATCAATAAATGAGTTTGAAGACGTTTTAAGATTACTTTTGGAAATAATTCTTGTAGATTTAATAGTCACTTTTTCTAAGAACAAGTTTACTTTTATCCAGTAGACTGAGATATTATGTTTATTAATTACATAATATGTAGTTTTAATTATTCAGATTACAAACTTCTCCCGCATATTTCTCAATATTTTCAAATATACGTAAAATGTAAAACAGGAAAAAAAAGTATTACGAATCCGTATTATTATGAAAATTTCATACAATCATTCTTGTGAAAATTTGGCCGGTCCCTCAGGCAACGAGCCCGGGCAGAGTTTTACAAAGCAAAAGTTAACATTAAACTTTTTACATATTAATAATATTAATATTCACGAAGACTTCAAATGAAAGAAGAAAAATAAACAGCTTTTTATTCAATACAATTTTCTTTATTGTATTTATTTAATTATGATAAAATTTAGTCCTATTCCACTATAATATTATCTTCTTTACTTAAGCCAGAAAATAATACTTATTAACAATGAATCTATATTTTCATATCGGCTAGTCTTACGATTTAGTTTTTTTTTTCTTTCATAGTATAACTTGTATACGTAGTATATTATTATTAGTCTGTGGTATAACTTTACAACATACCGGAGTGACATAGAATATTTTAGATCATGCGAAGCCGGAGTGAGAAACAAGTTTATTAAAATAACTACAATTTATTTTATTTACTTTAATGTGTAATTTAATGAACATCGAATATTCGTATAGTCATCTCGTTAAGGTTAAAACAGGTTCGTGATACATAGGTATAATTTGAGAAGCTCACATAAAGTTAAATACATGTGGGTGGTGTTATAATTCGATAAAAAGCTATGAATAACTTTATATTGTTCAATATATTTAGTTTTATATAAAGCAAATATAATTGCTTGTAAAATAAAAGCTGTAGGTGGATTTAACGTAAATTACGGATTAAACTCTAAAGCTAAATTGTTCCCTATCTGAGTAGAAAAGGTAATTTAGAATGAATAATAAAACAAAGTCGCAAAAAGGCTTTTTTATTATAAGTACCAAATTTAATGGAAACTCGTTAACCGCCTTTTCTCCCTTTGACGTACTTTGTATATGTCTAAATATTATTATCGATAAACCAGCACAGATAAAGTAGCTATTAAAAAGGTTATCTCAGTAGAAAAAATTTGCCCTTTACACATTATGTACATATTATGTATGAATTCTTTTAAATTAATATGTTTGGGTAATTTGATGAATTTAATAAAATGATAAAAAATATCGTCTAATGATTTCACTTCCATAATATTTTTTTTACTTGTTCTTTTATTTCCTACAGAGTCCATAATATAGATGATTTATTTATATTCCTTTTACATATAAAATACGTAAGAACAACTTCTTGAAATTTCTAGAACATCGTCTGGTTACACAAGGGTAGGGTTAAACAAGTATTCATAACACACAAAATTTATTTTTAAGATAAGCATTGTCTAAGACTAATAAAATTTGCATAAACATTCAAAACCCTTGCCTTTTTCAGACACGTTTTTGCGACGAGACTGAAATAAAATGAAACCTCATTAAAGGGTTCACAAATGGATTACATAAGTCTATTGTATTTTAAGCTAACAATAACGAATTCCAAAAACACGCTTTCATATATTTCAGCGAATATATTAACCTTGTCCTGCATGCAGAGCTAAAAGTGCTTACATGGAAAAAGTGATTTTCATAGTCCATTAAGCTTCCCAACATCCAATTACCGCCTGGATCTATTTGAGTACCAAAAATAAAATGGCATCCATAAAAAAATTCAGTTTTTTATAGAAATGTGAACACAAACATTACAATAAAAACATTTACTGAATAAACTAAAATATTGAGGTTAAAAGCACACTTTTATTCCAGTAATAGAAAACTAATTTAAATGAGAGATTTTAAATGATTACATAATTGATCTATTATAATAGCTTCATCAAACGCAATGTTATAACATTATATTCTATCTAGCATTTAACATTTTTGCTAAATATAAATGAACAGGCGAAAAAATTTTTTAAAGGATTCTTTAGACACTATACTATACATACAAGAAATACAGAATAAATATATTTCTACACAATTTTTTCATATACAATTTACACACGTAAATATGATTTCTGCTGATCTATACAAAAATTCGAACGTTAAAACCCTTGAAAAAATTGCAGGTGTCTCGACGTTCTGTGCAAAATAGATGAGAAAATATATTTTGTAAAGTAGTATTCATTGATATGTAGCGATTCTATATAAATAAAACCAATAAGAAAATATTACAATATAAAAACTTATACTGTTGACCTTTAGTCCAGTGCAATAGGGAAATCCAATCTCAGATTCTGAAAAAATATGAGGGTTTAAAAACAAAAAAAAAATATGAATAAAATTGATTACTTAGACTTTAGGGAATCAATAAAAGATGCTATCGTGAAATGCATCTAATATCTAATAATTATTATTATCTACTCTACCATATACCTACAAAGTTAATTACGTCAATGTATATATTTTCTAAATTGGTTACACTGCTCGATAAATTAATTGGCCTGAAACCCTTGTTTAAATAAAGATCTGGTTTCAGGTCAGTGAAAGGATGGAACCGTTCCACTAACTAATTACTTCTGAAGGTAAAGTCAATAAATCAAAGTGAAAACTTATATCATTTAAACTTTTTGTTAAGAAACATTACATTTTATTAACACAAGTACAAACCAATTTAAAAGTCAAAGTAGGTATTACAGAAACATAGATTATTTTCATTATTACACCTATTTTAATTATTTAACAGAAAATTACTCTTTTAATTATATCTTTATAGTTTAACATAACACAAGAAAATTAAACTTTTCATTCAGGTATATATATCACTTAGATACAAGTTACAACCCAACGGAACGGAAAAATTAAAAATATGGAAAATTTTCTTATTCTCAGAAACTACTGGTTCTTACATCATCAATATTCAATATCTATATGTATTAATGTAACAAGTACCAATATTAGGTATATTATTAATTATCACTACATACAAGTACAAAACAAAGTCGCTGTCGCTGTCTGTCCCTTCCTATACAGGGTTACAGGAAAAGTCGATGTAGATCCGTTAAGGGCACATAGTACACATCATTTCTGAATGATTTCACTACGGAACCCCCCATCCTAAACTTAACCGTTTTCGAGATATTCGAGTTTTAATTTTTTTTATGAAAATGCCCAATTTTTCGGCTATTCAATTGAATATTTTGAATTTTTTTGACTCTTATGATTATTTTTTTGGTTTTTTACATGAAGAATGAGATGCTTAATTACCTCAATGACTAAAATTGCACGTAAGTTAACTAAATAGGTCATGGTAGACGATCGAAACTTTAGAAAATAAGTACAAATTATAAAAACATATTTTTCTTTTCTGGATATCTCAAAAAATTATTATGGCACTTGCTCTGCAGATATGCTTAAAAACATCTACATTTTATCAGCTATCCAACGAGGTATAACACTCTAGGGTATTTATTAACCTCAAAGGTGAAACTTAGTTTCTAAGGCTACGTGGCAGTCAGAATAAATAGCCCTTATTTAATCTAATTAATTTGACTTAAGTTCAGCATCATCATTTCAGCCTACTGGCTTCCACTATTGAACATAGGCCTCCCTCGGCTAGGTACAAACTTCATGCATCCATCGATATCCCGCTATCCTGACCTAGGAGATCATTCAGTTTTATAGCATTTTTTTTTTGTTCACATCGTCGATCGTACAAATAATGACCGTACGCCAACTATTACTTGAGCGTAAGTGACTAGTTACTGGCTACTGTTTGGAAAATAACGTAATCGGTGCGTTGTTAACGCTAGTTGGCATACAAAGTCACTCACGCTCAACTCATAGTTGGCGTACAGATCGTCGGTGATTGTAGTAAGCTAAATGAAACAATAAATCAGTTCAAAATAACATTTATTCACCTAATGTTTTTTAATAAAATTTTATAGTTCATGTTCTACGTGTCCACCTCTATTTCGCACACATTTTCTCATTCTTTCACGTAGTCCACTTTTCACTACACCATGCGGTTAATGTTCTTCTTATGTCGTTAGCAGCATTAATTATCCTTTCTTTGAGAACTTCCACTGACGATATGGGGTTGGGCTCACTGTAAACGAGGCTCTTCATGTGCCCACATACATAAAAATCTATGGGGGTCAGGTCGGGACATCTGGGTGGCCAGGGTAAAGGCCCACCTCGTCCAATCCATTTGTCAGGATAGTTAGTGTTCAACCATTCCCTAACGCTTCTTCTGAAATGAGCAGGGCAGCCATCATGTTGAAACCACATGTCCCGCAGTAATTGTAATTGGAGATCATTAGTAGGTCACTTAAGTCACACACATAAGTCGTGTGGGAATCCGAAAGCACAATAATTCGCATCTACCATGGACGAATCGCATGAGCAGACTAAAATGGATGGCAAGCAAACAAACGACCAAATACAAAACAATGGGCATGTTGTATCCCCAAACTTGTTTTTGCACATTATTTTTCTCACTCTCATCTGCATAAATCGTAAGTTGTCTCGCTCACACGCACCGGATTAACTTGAAGGACAATAGCCGAGGGACCCGTTAGACCTACCACCTGAACCTTTTCAACTATGTTTTTTTCTATGAGTTTAAATACAACCCTAGGTTGTTATATCTCGTTGGATAGCTGATAAAATGTAGATGTTTTTAAGCATATCTGCAGAGCAAGTGCCATAATAATTTTTTGAGATATCCAGAAAAGAAAAATATGTTTTTATAATTTGTACTTATTTTCTAAAGTTTCGATCGTCTACCATGACCTATTTAGTTAACTTACGTGCAATTTTAGTCATTGAGGTAATTAAGCATCTCATTCTTCATGTAAAAAACCAAAAAAATAATCATAAGAGTCAAAAAAAATCAAAATATTCAATTGAATAGCCGAAAAATTGGGCATTTTCATAAAAAAAATTAAAACTCGAATATCTCGAAAACGGTTAAGTTTAGGATGGGGGGTTCCGTAGTGAAATCATTCAGAAATGATGTGTACTATGTGCCCTTAACGGATCTACATCGACTTTTCCTGTAACCCTGTATAATTGCTATCATTTAAACTACGCAACGGATTTAGATGCGTTTTTATTTGTTAATAGAGAGAGTGGTTCTCGAGGAACATTTTAATACATAATTTGTTAAGATTTTGACAAAGCGGACGAATCCAGGGGCGGAGAGCTAGCAACCAATAAAATGTAGGTATCTAGGGTCAATATTAATTGATTATTCTGCTGTACTGGACATCAGTTTAGCACCAATCAAGATTTAATTATTACGCCAATAGTTATACAATTAATTTGAATACCAATTACAGGTCTTTGTCACTTAATTTCAATAATTGAAGTTCCAATAATATTATAATATAGCATATTCACTTTAGTTACATACAATATTTTTGCAAAAAGTGATATGCACTTATTCCAAATTATTTTGAGTAGCTACCTACAAAATATAACAAACACTTGGATTCGCTTCAATGTTTTCCATATTCGAACGCAAAAAGGTTAAGGGCCTTTAATAATTTTCCATGTCGTTATCATATAAAAATAAAATATTCATACGAAGCAATTTCATTCATATCAAACTATGAATTGTATCTAAAAGTAAACGGGAAAGTTGCCGGGAATAGCTACAAATAGATTAGAAATTAGAGGCACAGTTCATCGATTTCCAGAGACTCGGAAGTAGGAATCACAGCTAGTTGCTATGACTGTTAACAAGCGAAGGGTTTGGGGTATCAATTAGATAGAGTCCGAACATCAAGGGACTAACTCTATTTATAGAACTTTGTCCAATTGACAAGCGACATTATTTTATATGGTAGGTAGTATATAATATGATAGATGTCCAATGTAACGAGATACTCTTGTAAGATCAAGGAGAGAACAGACATCCTTAAAATCTATTTCCATTATTCTACTGAAAATTTAATCTATGGAATAAAATACATAACTATCTATGTCATATTTTATATCGTTTTTAACAAAGCCTATTTATTTACACATTTATCTACATTTATGATAATTTATTTTTGAAAATAAACAAGCAAGTAATAAAAATATACTTGGAAATAAAATAAGGTATCGTGTGTAGTACCAGTACTTTTCTTTTCTTTCTAGCCACTTAGTGCTTTTCTTTTCTGTGACTACACCTTTCCAAACCACCTCCTATTTAATTCCTATAGGGCAAGCCAGGCTTTTTATCTTGTATACCGCCACTTCCGATACCGTAGAGACACTCCGTGTGAACGTACCGTATTGAATGTAGGGCATGCACCCGGGTTTACCCGGTTCCGAAAAACCCGGGTAAACCCGGGTTTTTTGATGATCTTGAGAACCGGGTCTGAATAGTATGAAACCCGGTTCTCCCGGTTCCGACCAAAATATTAAAATATAAAGTATTGTTTATATTTTGCTGCATTATTTTAACAAATTTATTATATCTGGCAACGTCAGACTCACGTGCATCGCGAATTTTCGTGCCACGCTTCAAGCGTGGCTCTGATTGGTTATCTAACCTTAGATGCTATAAGTTTCCTACGGGTGTATCACCAAAAAAAATTAGTCTTTGAAAATGAGAAAAATTAGGCTACTGAAATATTTTTATTATATTTGTCGTGAATTTGAAAAGCTGTTGATTTTACTGTTTCATATTATAATGATCCAGTAATGTTTTTTTTTGGTATCAAGCTGAAATTTATATCGAATACTCAAGTCTTCGGTCCCTTGATGCTGTGAAAAAGTCAAACTCACAAGCCAACGCATCAAAAGATACAACCGTAAATGCTGAAAATTTTCGCAAATTTCGACATTCGCATGGGACTCAAAACCTACAAGGTACTTCTCACGAACACAGAGCCCTTAAATTTGGTAAAAGTAACGTCTTATAACACAGATAAAGGAAAAATTGCTAGAAACATAAATTTTAAAGTTACAACATTATAAAAAATAGGTTTGTTCGGAGCCCTCGGAGCGCGAGTCCGACTCGCACTTGGCCGGTTTTTTGCTTTACAGTCAGTTAATGAATAAGGTTTAAGTTTATATGTGATATTATGATAACAAGGTTCTTTTATAAGACTGATAAATAAAGAAAAGTATTGAAATTTTGTTTCTTTATTAATTTAATAAAATAAGACACAAGCCGCGTGAAATAAAAGGCCCATCAGGTACTTTTACAGATTCTTTTGTTTAATTTCGTATTTTTTTCCTAGCTATTATAAAAGAACCGGGTTACCCGGTTCTACCCGGTTCTGAGCTCGATTTGGAACCGGGTTTCAGAAACTTGGAACCGGACTCGGTTCTGCATGCCCTAATTGAATGCACTACACCTAACCACTGTACCGGATCTTAAATTTTGCAGTACGGCTGGGTCGGTTTGTAGTCATATCGGATCTCTACTTCAGCAAGATTCGGTTTTTGTTGCCGTGTCTTAAAACTGAATGCATGTATGAACTCATTCATTGAAATACTGGTGCCTGCTACACCAAATCCTCCAAAAATCTATTTGGTAGAGAAAACCTCGACCTCTAATAATAGAGTGTTAAAAATAGACTGGTCCAAAAAATACATTTTATCAGCGCCTACAGTGTATTTTTAAACATTTTATTTCAATTAAGGCATAAAAATTTTAAATCCTTCTTAAAAACCTTAAATTAATTATTATTAATTTTAAATTATTATTAATTTAATATATTTAAATTATTATTAATTTGATTTCATTGCATTAATTAATTTACCTATATGTTAACATTTTATTACATGCAAAAATTATCACTAAAAAATCATTGTGAAAAATGAAATCCCTATACAAACTCTGCAAAGAGAGTAATTATATACGCGAATTAATGAGTTACTTATAGTTCGTAGCTTACGAAACTAACGAACTGGTGACAGTAATTAGCTTAGAAAACTATGATTAATGTCCACAAATGTAATTAACTGCAAAGTTACTTGGTTGGTCATTCGATCGACACTTATAATTAGACTTTGAAACAGAGGAAATCAAATAAAATACACGAACATAATTATAGAGCAATAAACAAAAACAATTATTATGATTAGAATGCACGTAGAATCTATCCTTGTGAAAATTTCTTAAGCATTTTCTTTTTTATGATGATTATAGTGAAGCTATAAAATAGTTTATTACATGCGCGTCTATATTGTTATTCACACCTTGCAAGTTTTTGAGAGTAAACCATAAAATGTTGCGTAATATGCAAAGAGAAATGAATTAAAATGTTAATTCATATCTGCCTACAACCCTATTCTTATAACGTAAAAATTATCAATATTAGTACAAACGAGTTGAGGCCCCTCAAAACGGCCACACAAAAAGAAAATAGACTGAACATACTTCATGAACATAAACTACAGGCAATACGATAGCACAATATCTATCACATAAGATTGTTAACACAGTATATTGAACATGGTTCTATCTATCAAAGATCTTACGACCTCAGACTTACATCAGCTGACAAGACTGGATTTTCGGTGTCACTAGCCAAATATATCAGCCTAATGGCACTTCATTCGTTACGACATGAATAAGGAAATATCCAACTAAAATGCCACGAATGTAGGTACTATGTTATGTTAGCATATAATTTGAAGTCGTGCAGTCGTCATTATATGCACACAAATAATGTAGATTTATTTATGTAAGTACTAGCTTACCGCCCGCGGCTTCGCCCGCTTTGTCTAAAACGTAATAAATTATATTCTAAAACCTTCTTCTTGAATCACTCTATCTATTAAAAAAAACCGCATCAAAATCCGTTGCGTAGTTTTAAAGATTTAAACATACAAAGGGACATAGGGACAAAGAAAGCGACTTTGTTTTATACTATGTAGTGATGATGTAGTGATACGTACGCAAAATAAAAGCAAGGGTAAATTTAATAAAAGAAAAACATTAATAGTTCTTATAGGTAACTAATTAAAAATCGATAGATAATAGATTCTTCGTCTAATAGATTCAAAATCAATGTTTTGGATGAGCGAGTAATTACGAGTAAAAACTTTTTGAATACAAGTAATACCAAATTTATTTTATTTGAAATGAAAATAACTCGAAGAAGAAGTCATTACATGATTTTAAACGAAATATGGCAATCTTTCAATCTCCTTGACAAGAAAATTGAAGCGTTTAATCATTAAATATATTGGTTTAGTTAGACGTGTACCAACCTTACGTTATAACATATTTTGTTTATTATCAGGTACACTGTAAAAATGTTAAACATAACGTTAAACAATTAGTGATGAAATGTGAGCATTTTTTTATTTTTGACACATTGGGAGGAGGCTCTCTAACATTATTTCTGGCACTGAGAGACCGGTTACGGTACTAGACGCTAACACAGCCATAATAAAGTTGTAGTTTCAGAATTGTTTCAGAATATTAATGCAAATTCACATAAAATTTAGGGAGCCTCCCCTTAAGGCATGAACACTCATAGGACCAATGTTCAAGCCAATGTTCCCGTAGTCGGAATAAATATAAATACAAGTTTTGATAAGTCTTGATCGTAATAATATTATTGCATATAGATCGATAGAAACAGGAAGACAAAGTATTTTATTGTTGCATTTGTTTGAAAACGGTAAAATAATGTATATTATCTCGATACAATTGACTATTAAACTGTCGCGATTGAAACAATCTTAGAAATCATGGAATCTTAATTTGTCATTAAAATGTAATTTAGATAATTATTAAGGAAATACCTGAACTGAAGTAAGAGTTACAGTATTTCGTGCCGCAGAAAATTATCATAGCTTTTTAATAAGTATTAAGTGCAACAAAATGCATTTTTGTGAATTTTTCTTCGATTATTATAGACTAATCGATAAATTCACTTTTCCTTCTAAAAAATATTCTCAAATTATATCTGTAAAATTAAAACCACAATGAATTTTGAAATGATATTTCAAAATAATTTACTATGAAACGTACATACCGTGTTTACGAAATTAACAAAACATGAAAAACAATTACAAAAACACACGAATGAGGTTAAGCATAAAAACTGAAATAAGTTGAAAAACTAATTCCAAACATTGTAGCGTTCTAGTTGGTTATTTTCACACGAGGGAAGTTTAGTAAATAAAACATAGTTTTATACAAATAACAAAACCTTTGGGATATCACAACTAGTAGTAAAATTGAGGCTTGCTCTCTTTTAAAAATATACTGGGTTTAATCCGCGTCTTCGCCCGCTATATCTGTTATGTACTTAGCAAATTACATGCTAAAACGAGATCAAAAATGTCTATAAGGGAATCCGCATAAAATCTATTGTGTACTATTTTTTATATCAAAGCATACAAACAAACAGACAGACTGCGGGAAGCGATTTTGTTTTATACTATGCGTTCTCTGCATAATATAAGTGTGTAGAATATAATATAATATCACTAGATTTCCGCCCGCGGCTTCGCCCGCGTTTGCAAAGGAAAACCCGCATAGTTCCCGTTCCCGTGGGATTTCCGGGATAAAAACTATCCTATGTGTTAATCCAAGTTACCCTCTATATGTGTGCTAAATTTCATTGTAATCGGTTCAGTAGTTTTTACGTGAAAGAGTAACAAACATCCATACATCCATACATCCATACATCCTTACAAACTTTCGCCTTTATAATATGTATTAGATTCATCAATTTCATCCCTACGAATGACATTTTAATTTTTTCATCGTCAGCCATGGTTTCAAGTAAACTAACAAAGAAAAAGTCTCTTTCCTTAAAAGCAATCTCCAAAGTTTGACCTAGCTTTAGAAAAGTCGATTTGTGAAACAGTTATACGGTTCCATATCCCACGAATCAATATTTGAACAGTTTCAATTGACTTTTTCAGTTTTCAATATAAAGGAAACCATTAAGCAGGGAATTAGGAAAACCCATTACCATTATTACCATATATTACCATTTACCATATATTAATTACCATTTAAGTAAGCTGACCTATTTGACTTCAAAAAAAAAAGCGAAAAAGGTTGACTACTAAGCACTAGTCAACCTTTTTCGCTGTGAACAGTGAATATTAAAGTGTAACATGAAACAATGTTGGGATAATTTTATTTTTATTAGCGTTACTTATTCGTCCTTAAAATTTTACGACGCTTATTTTTATTTTCACAATTTTCCAAACGACTTTTTCTAAAATTGTTCTAAATCGAATAAAGAAAATTCAATGTTAGTTTTATGTAATGAATGTACGTTAAAAATGAAAGAACAAAATATAATTTAAAGTGAAAAATAAATATAGCTTTTATACAAATCTGATATTTGACAAAAGTGGACTGTTCCACAGCTCTGAATCAATTAAATTGGAATTTTCGCCTACGGTCGCGTATTTCAAATTGCGTCACATTTAATTTTCACGTATAAAGGTTACATAGGTACCTAAAAAAGTGAAAAGAACGCATGTAGTACATATTATCTCGATGGCATGTAGGTATGAAGCTGACATAATCTTAATATTATAAAGGCGAAAGTTTGTAAGTATGGATGTATGGATGTATAGATGTTTGTTACTCTTTCACGTAAAAAATACTGAACCGATTACAATGAAATTTAGCACACATATAGACGGTAACTTGGATTAACACATAGGATAGGTTTGCTATGCGGGTTTTTCTTTGAAAACGCGGGCGAAGCCGCGGGCGGAAATCTAGTACATGTATATATCACATACTCAGGTCCGTGGAGCTGTGGTAAATGCAAACTTCTCTATCTAAGGTGCCAACGCAATCATAAAGATACAGCCTTTTATGATGCAAAATTTCCACACCCGCAAGGGGATCAAAACCTATTGAATGACCGGTTGGCTTGGTTGGTAGTGATTGCCTGCATTCCAAGCCAAAGGTCGTAGGTGCGATTTTCACCCAAGGCAAATATTTTTGTGATGAACATAGACGTTTGCTCTGTGTCTGGGTGTTCATTATCTTTATATGTACCTACTTATTTATTTAAAATTATTTTTAAAAAGAAAAAATGTTTATCAGCCATCCGGTTTCCATAACACAAGCGAAAGCTTAGTATAGAATCAAATAAATTAGAATGTGAAAATTATCCTGAAATATTTATTTATTTATAGGATACTCAGAATCTAAAAATTTCGTTTAAAACTACGTCTCAGCACTGACGCACAGTAATCCATACTAATATTATAAAGGCGAAAGTAACTCTGTCTGTCTGTCTGTTACTCAAACACGCCTAAACTACTGAACCAATTTTCATGAAATTTGGTATGCAGATATTTTGATACCCGAGGAAGGTCATAGGCTACTTTTTATCTCGGGAAAATGACGCAATCCCGGAAATCCCACGGGAACGGGAACTATGCGGGATCTTCTTTGACTGCGCGGGCGGAGCCGCGGGCGAAAACCTAGTATCATATAATTATAGATATATACATGTTATATTGACTGGCATTTGGCCGGTTCTATTAGAATGTAAATAATAATCTAACTATCCTTGAAAAGCAGTCATAATTTATAAAAAAAATATCATCCGTCTATTTTTTTCGTCTTACTTACAAACTCAAAATCAATAACCCGATTTCATTGATAGCATTTAATTTTGTACTTACTTTATATCTAGAAATAATAAATATTTTTACATTATAATAGGAAATTATATACATATTTATAAACGTATTAACGCTTGAAGCTAGTTACTTAAAAAATATAAAAATTAATAAGTATGATAAGTGCAATATTATACAGTCTCTGTTAAAATTTTATCAGGCCTGTAATATTATATGAATACTCAAATATTTAATTTATAAATAATAACTAAGAAAATTGACAAGGTAGAAGTAGTTCTTGTATTTCGTTATTCCTCTCGTTTCTGATTATATATTAAGTTAACGCAATATTATTATATTATACTACATAATATATTAGCATAAGGGTCATAAACCTATATTGTCCATGACCACAGTCAAGGTAAAATGAGTTAACATCGAACTTTATAAACCTCGTAAATAAACATGTTTTCATTTGGTTATTGTATTAAGGTTTGGTTATAGTACGTAAGTATTTACCTTAAATGTATCGCATATAATAATTTAAAAATATCCTTTTACTTAATATAACATTATTATGTATCATGTTTATATAATATGTATATCATATTTAGTTTATTATTGTTGATTCGATGCAATACAATGCATGAGTAATACATGAGTGTCCATGTTTCGTGACTACAAATTATGATACTCCTATTCGACTGTAGTACCTAAGGATAAAAAATATACCTTTAAATACAGAAATGTAATAAAATTCCAAAAAATTCACTAATAAAGATTATATAGGTACTAATATATATACTTAATAATATGTACTATGTAATATTATGTACTAATATGTATAATAATATGTAATATGTACTAATATGTATATGTACTATAATATGTATACTTTGTATACCAACAATGTGCATGATATAGATTTAGGTTCGCTTTAATGATCCATCAAATTAAAAAAAGAAACTATAACAACTAACAAGAGGGTAATTACTCAATAATAGTCATAAAAATCCAATTGACTGTTAAGGATACGAAATTATAATACGAATACCTACGTTAATATGTACCTATGTGTTAAAAAACAGGAACTTCAAAAAATTATGTAATTTTAGAAATTATGGAAATTTACTTATCTTATGATATTATGTATAAAAATGAATCGCAAAATGTGTTGGTTGATAACTCGAGAACTGAACGAGGCTCGAGGCTGAACCGATTTCGATAATTCTTTTTTTATTATATTCCTTGAAGTACGAGGATGGTTCTTATGTAGAGAAAACGTAAATATTATGTACCACGGGCGAAGCCGGGGCGGACCGCTAGTGACCAATAAAACCAATAAGACACAAATAAATAACAACAAGAAAAAATATATTAAATTGATTCATAAATGGCCTATTAAATTATGCTAATACTATTATATAATTTATTATGATTATACGGAAAGCATAGGAATTATTCCATCGATACTAGAAAACTGAATCTATTTTCTAAAGATATCGCATAAATAAATGATTTGGGGTTGGTAAAACGGAATTTAAACCCTCACAGTTGTTTTTTGTGTTCATGAAATGAAATATAATTAACACACACAACAAATATCTAATAAGTACCGAATATGTAAGTAGTACTTAGGTACCAGAAATTAAAAACAAAATAACAATTGAAATTTCAATAGGAAAATTTATATTTTCTTTGCAATTCAAATTGCAAGCAATTACTTTAAACAGTTACCTAATTAAGAAAAAAGTTTATCCTTTAATAATAATTATGTTTCGTAGGTGTTGTGTATAAACGTACCTATGTGTGTTGTGTATATATATGTGTGTTGTCCTATGAAAAATGATGATAACGTAAGTTAAAATACAGAATACTGTAAATATTGCACTAGTATACCTATATTATCAAACAAAAAAACAAAAGAAATCTTCTAACGTAACAAACGAGATATTGATCAAACCTGTTTCTAGTGACTAATTTAATGATATCCATTATGATCGTTTTTGCATGAATAAATAATAGAAATATATAATATAAAATTTATAGTATGTTTTCCTTAGTTATCATTCTTTTAGACATGTTACAAACTGCTTTAAATGCGATCTTTGTTAATTATGTTTAGTTTATAAGTCTAAAATTGTTGTTTAATAGCTATTTAAATTAAAATATAATTAATTCTCTAGTTCATTTGCATTTTTATCGGTAAAATGGTAAAACTTATCACTTATCAGACTGCAAAACGAAATTATAGAAGGACATATGTCATAGTTGCGTCGTTTATAATAAATACTACTTTACATATTTTTTTACAGAACCCCTCAGTGAAGGGCATAAACAAATATACATATTAACGCAGTGGTGTAATTTTTACCTTATAACCTCAGTCGTATCTTATGACGCCCGATGAT
>CAJQZN010043266.1:0-12043 GCA_907164685.1 Colias eurytheme
CACCGATATGCCGTACCAATTAGAATTCACACTTCAGTCTAATAGAACTTTGAACTTTTCTATTACGTATTATCGATCGACATCGAGATAATATGAACGGATTTCGACACTAATTCGACCTCGATCGCAAATAGCTTTGTTATTGTTATATTTAATTATTACCTGTCTTTAAAATTAGTTGTAGGTAAGATTGGCAATTTTTTATGGGTTGAGTTCCAATTGTATTGTTTGCAAAAATAAAAATGCTCATGTCAACGCGTACATATACGTACCTATTAAGATTTGTGACGTGAGGTACCTATATCTAGATTTAGGACCGGCAGCAGCAATGGACCGAGTCGAGCCTGGTCGATAAGCATGATTTGTAACGTCGCACGTCGGCGCGTGCGCACAAATAAACGAGATTTGAATGCGCACCTTTCAATATATTACCTAACCCACTCTTGATATTATGACAATGTAACAATTCTTCTTAAAAATAAAACCAGTGTTTATGTTCAGTAAATATTGGTCTTCTTTTTTACTCCAATGTGTGATTTTTAATAAGCAGTTAAATAAAAAATAAATATAATAATAATACAAACTATGGGGAACATAGACCCAACCTACCGATCCACCGAACACCTCCTTTCCATAGCCCAGATTCGTAATTCCCATATTTTGCAATAGTCCTACATTGGCCGCGGACTGCCCAGGGCTGTATCTCTATAGTGCAGTCATGGCCAGGCTGCGGCTGGCCGCTGGTGTCCCACAATACATTAAAATTCTCTAAAGAGCCTCTGCGTGTTGGACCTGTGTCCCCTGCACGTAAGCCTCCCAAAGGACCGGGTATCTTCCTTCTGGTGATACCCGGGTATTATGGAGAGAAATATAAACTATGTATCACTATTTGTTTTTGACAGGTTAGTGTCAAGAAGCCAATTACAAGAGAACTTATTGTCACGTGTGCTCATTACTTACATCACTGAACATCCAAAACGTGATATCACTACACGGCTGTATTTACGAGACGTACTGTATAAGCTCTTATTATATACATTCCTCATCAATACCTATTCTTAGAATTTATCAGCTTACCATGGCCAAGAACTTTATGAGTTCGTGTCCAAGCGCTTCCCTATTGTTCATAAAAAAAATAATAATTTAATGTTGACACCTACGTAAATATTCCAAAATACACATGAAGTTCCCAAATGTTTAGCAGCACATAGCAAGTACTAGCAACTTATAAATTTATTGAAATTTCTGTTTGTGAAAGTGATTTAAATTTCTAAATTTCCTTGTAATATTTTAATATAATAATAATTTTACCACCTCAATTTATCTGTGTAAAATGAGAACGAAATAAATTTCTGTAGAAGTATAAGATAAATGTATTTAAATGTAAAATATATACGATGTAGGGGTTTCTTTATAAACTTATCACCAGCTATTGACATATCATTACCATTATGATCAACCGACTGCATAGTTCTGCCCACTTCGCTCTGGACCAAGTTGACTTTGGTCACTGGGAGAGTGGCCCGGGCACCGCGACGGCGTCTGGACTCGGTCAGATAAATCGCATAATCCTGCGCCAATAACTACAGCAACTGAGTAAGGTATGGGGCGCTCGAGGCTGCGTGGGCGACGCACGACGCGCTTCAACGCCTTTGAAAAGATTATTCACTAGTAGCGATGGTTTGCAGGATCGCGTAAATGGATTTCGATACTTTATGCGTCTAAGCTTCTTGCTATGTTTCAATAAACTTACCGGCGAATACTTTATTGCTGTACTTTAATAGCAGCTACCGAGATTAAAGAAATAATAGCTTCACGATAACCGCGTCTCATTATAAACACTACATAGAAAAGACTTCAACGAACTATGTACCGAGTTTTCATCTATACATATAATAAAATCGTAGGAAAGTCAAAACTGTACATTGAATATTTTTTTAAAAGAATACATAATCCATGATCTATAATCGATATAGAAGCCAAAAATATAGTTTTTAGAATTTTTGTCTGTTTGTCTGTTTGTCTGTTTGTCTGTTTGTCTGTATGTTTGTCCGAGCTAATCTCGAAAAGTACTGCATAGATTGACTTCAAATTTTGCATGAATATTACTAACAGGTCGTGTGAGGTTTTTTTAAACATATTATCATGCTATCACCTCCGGGGGAGGAGCTGTGAACCTTTACTTTTCTTACGTATTCCGTGTACTACGACAGCGTACAATCTAAAGACTCATGTTTAAATGTTGTTTTTGAGTAAGCCATGCTATTATCTAGCTTTACACTATAAAAACTACGTCATTTACGTAATTTGGGCAGAGAAACTGTTTAATGAATCTTAGTACTATAAAGACAAATTTGATTCAGCGCCATCTATGAGATTTCGTAAAAATCAAATCAATTTACATGTTATCACTACTGAACACAATGTTAAAAATTAATAATTTAAATATAATTATGTTATTTATTTATTTAACTCTTTAACCCATAATAAATCTTCCCTTCCCTATAAGGTGCGCTTATATAATTCGTGTGAATATACTACATTTTTAAAAGTGAGGGTAGATGTATATTATTTTAAGTCAAACTAGACACCATTACAGTTAATCTAATATTGATTGTGTTCATTGGTTACATTTTTAAAAATCTTCGTGTTTTAATAATTCGATCACGAGGCGGGACTCTAATACAAAAAGGTTAGTTCGTTGATAATTATTATTCCTTCATCATTTACATGTTGTTAGTAAAAATATACTTTGACTGTTAATACTTTTGTTCAGTATTTATCTGTATGATTATTGCTTGGTAATTAATATATTTTCATGTCGTATACCTAATTATAAACATAAGTGTGATGTGAAACTAGCTGGATTTATTTTTACACACTCACAGTCTTATATTTTGTGTTAATGTTAAAATAGTATTAATAGTGTAAATCATAATATTTTTTCAAAGTTAAAAATATTTCCTTTTTTCTGATGGTGTTGCCATCGAATTAAACCGCGCTGTCGTTTCGTTCACAAAAAGTCATGTTATTAGGACCGAATATGTAGCCGCCTCAACTTACGGAAACGAGAGTAACCTGCGTTGTCTGTTAGTTATTGTATAGTCGAATTTAACGTTACATGGAAATTGGAATCTAAATATATGTATACCTACTTATATTAAATCTGTAGAGGTCAATTCTGCACATGAAATATATTTCCTAAATAACTATCACGAGGTGATTAGAGATCGACATCGACGTCAAAAATGTTTGTCCGTCTGTCTGTCTGTATAACCGTTATAGAAACAAAAACTACTCGACGGATTTAAACGAAACTTGGTACAATTATTTTTCATATTCGTGAGCAGAGCAGCAACTCCATTTTTAAGCTTTCGTCGCGTGTGCGTTCTTAATGCGTGTATCTTAATGGTTAAAGCTACACAGAAATCAAGTATGAAAGAAATGTTCTCCATATTATATAAAAAATATCTCCCGACATCATAAATGTCTATCTTTTATGGTTGAGCTTAGGAGTTCAAAGCTTTCTGATTATATTTGTCTACTAGCTGTCCCCGCGACTTCGTTCGCGTGGAATAGTGACTATGGGACCTATGACCATGGGCTCAGGGTGGGGCAACAATAAAAAATCATTTTTATTTTCATGCTCCCACTCCCGCGCCCACTCGCACTCCCACGCCATATGCCACGTTCAGTCCTAATCCCACGCCCACGCCCACTCCCCTTCACAATTAGTACCTACCAGATCAAAGCCCGGGTAAGCGCCCCACCCAGCCCCACCGTGGCTACGCCCATGCTGAATTACTACATAACATACAATTATTGAGTAAATACGTACTACCATACTGTACTGTTGTACTACCATAAATAATTAAAAGAATTGTTATTAAAATTTCTTACTAAACTGAGCTAAAAAACTTACGTACCAACTTATTAAAGAAAATCAAGAAATGAAATGCCTAACCTATACCAAATAGTTACTACATATTATTGTAATTAAAAATTATGATTAGTATATAATATCGAAAATCAAAAAAGAAATGCCTAACTATATCTACTTATATTTTTTTTTTTTTTTTTTTTTATTTTTTTTGGGGGGGGGGGGGGGGGGGGAGAGGAGCAAATTCTATTTCCTTCCTTTCTTAAACGGATGTTTTTAATAATCTATGGTGTAGCCAGTAGCCACTGATCAGCTTAATCGATACTCAGTTTTTATCAAATCCAGAAACAAATCCAAATTAGATCTTTCCTGTCTCACGCACGTAACTAAAGGCTGAAGAGAGAGAGAGCACGTAACTAAACCGTTGAGACGAAGAAAAGTGTATAGAAAAAGGAATAAATAATTTCATAAACTTCCCGACGATCTTTAAAAATAAATTATAACTTTCATTTTTTTCATTCCCACTTTTACCCCTATGTAGGTATAATAAGTGGATGAACCAATTTTGATACACTTTATCTAAGAACCAGCGTCGGAAAATATTCTGCCTAACAAAAAAAACCGCATCTAATTCGGTTTACCTGTTAGCCAGCTACGGTGCCATAGACAGACACACACACACACACAGAAATACATAGCGGTCAAACACATAACACCAGTCTTTTTGCGTCGGGGGTTAAAAATATAATACGACATAATTTAAAGGACATTTTATGTGGAAAATTTACCTATACACCAGGGTAGATAATTTTTGAAACAAAAAAAAATCGCAGTAGGATGAAACCCATTAGAAAAGGATATGATAAAAATGTAAGGAAAAATAAATTACGGTCAATCGGAGTTCGGGAAGTGCGAGGGGGGAGCTTTTAAGAGAAAAAAATGGTTTCTCTCGATTTCTCGATAATAATAACACCTGCTAATTTTTTTCTACATATTTTAATTGTACAGACATCACTTTTCCACAATTTTATTATATGTATTGATGATGATGATTGAGATTATAACACTCTTAGTCCGTTTTAACTTAATTTTTATTCACCCGCATCAGTGCCACCTAAAAAATCTTTATATATCGAAATTCGAGCAAAGTTAAGAAAATGAGAAATAAGAGTTCTCAAGGATCGTTAGAGATAAGAGGCTTACTATTGACCGAAAACAACATGTGTTATGCCGAACCTGAAACCGCTTCACAACGAGAATTGCGGCTCACAGCTGACCGCGAACGGCATGTACTATCCTGTGAGACCGAAACCTTCACTGAGAGGGTATATACATATAACGTCTCACAGCTGATCGCAAATGGCATATTGTACTATCCCGTGAGACCGAAACCTTCACTGAGAGGGAATTACGTCTCACAGCTGATCACGATCGTCATATTTTATCTCGAGAATTCTGAAACTTTTACTCAATATGAAGACCGTTTGACAAATAATAGGATGCACCATAATATTATTCGATCTCTCGAAGATGAACATGAGCATAAGCAATGACTAGAGTAGGGACGCGAATATTACCATTATTTGAGACAAGAACGATTAATAAGTTTGTTTAATGAAAGATTAAGAATTGAAACTATTGGTCTCTTTAAACGGACGAATAGCGAGAGGCCCGTCTTACTGCAGACAGATTTCGACATAGTCTTAATGACTTAGAGGTAAACATAGAAGATCAATCTACAAATTCGGTGGTGTGGTCCGACAAAATAATATAAAAGTGGGTTTGCTTATAACCTCACAATTGATTACAGATCATCTTCTGTATAGGCGATATTAACGTAGTATGTTCTTTTTGTAATGCTTTAAAGTGGAGTAAGGAGTCGGCTTTCGTTTGAAGATACGCCGGAACCTTTGAAATCACTACTTTTAAGTTTTAGAGGAACATGTGCAATCTAAACAGTTCTTAGACAATATTAGCTCTTATAGTATTGCGTTTTAAATGATCCTTTGGTGCTCAACAATTATCAGATGCTCCTTTCATTTTTACTTTTAAGATACAAGGTCAAGTTTATCATTTGATAGGATCCCTTTTGCCTGAAGGCCAACCTAAGTTTCTTTAAATATATTATTTTGTATTCGACTACGACGAATAATCGAATACAAGAAATCAATATTTCTCGAATTTAAAACTGAACTCATTTCACAATTTTAGAACATGTTAATTCATCAGGTTAATCCGTATATATGCGTTTTAAATCGACATTAGAAGCTTTTCCTCAAGATGGTGATATTAATATAAAATTGGTATAAATGCCGATAGACGGAAGTCTATCAGCACTCAGGAATTCCCTGAGCGTGTTATAACGCCCAGGCCACAGTATTACAATTTTTCCTACAGTAGGGCGACGAATGTATTTTCGCATAGCAACGGAGGGGAACTCGTGGGGGGTAAAGTGACGCGGGCCACGTACCACAAACATGTTTAGTTTGTGGTACCGAGCGCGAAAGAAAGTCATCGTGTTTTTAGTAAAGTTACTATCTAAACTAACGTAATTTATTACTTAGGTACATATTCTATAATGGTGCGCTCAAACTGTTAATCTACATTTAATTTAGATTATTATTTTAATTACTACGAAATGTAGAATTTAAATCACATTCATTCATGTTTTCCTCAGATATTCGATGTCTATGATTTTCGATGATTTTAAGATTTTCTTATCAGAGTATTCAATTTTAATGTAGTTAAATTTTATAAGAGACAATTAAGAACATTCAAAAATAAAGTGTCATGTATTTTTTTTAAACGACGAATGACGAAAAACGACCGAATCGCGGACGAAGTCGCGGGCAACAGCTAGTTGAAAATACAAGGCAAAATGTTGGACACAATTTTCAATTAAAGGTTTTGTATTCTAAGCATTGTAAGTTATGATGAAGATTGTTTATGTTGTCTTTGTAGTTCGGGTTCGTTAAAGCATAAAGGTGAACATAAATACTGGCACTATATTCAACTTATGCACATAAGCTTCTATATTATTTTTAAATGATAAATATGTTAAAGGAAGAGTGGAAATTCAATTACATATAAAATGAAGCTTTCTTTGGTAGGATTATTAAATTGAACATTAAAAAACTTTCATCTTCGTAAAGCCTTAGCCTTTGGAAATAAAATTAATATAAAACTCGCGTTATTTATGATCTTCTCTGTAACGTAAGAGTCAATGTCTTACAAAAGCTGAGGGCAATAAAATTAAATTCTCGTTACTTACCATATCGGTATTCGTACAAGAATTGTTACCTGTTGAGCGACGGGCGCGGGCGTTAATACAATAATCCTCGAGTATAAAAATTAACCGGTATAACGGTGCATGGCGTAGGAGGCATGCCTCGTGTGCTCCGACCCTCACCTCCGACCGATCACCCAGTGCTACATTACAATAACAGTATATTTATTACATTTCAGGCGATTATGAGGAATCAATTATCGATATTAAAGGTATTTTATAATTACGAATTCCTCTCATTGTTTTCTTGTAAATGGAATTGGATATTAAGTGCTTGTTCGACTTCTTGTGCTTATCCAATTTTGAAGTAAGATTTTGTTGTTAGCGATTTCCAATGTTTTGCAATAGGTGTGTGATTTATTTAATGTTGTATAAAATTGTGATATAATTATGATTATACAAAGCTCATTTACTTTGTTTTAAATTTGAATATCACAACGATTGATTCGATTACCGGCGCTCATCAACAACGAAGGATATGACCGAATTAAACGAGTGCAGCGTTTATTACATGAAAGTTACGCGTTATGTTACATTCCGTTTTACTTTCTTTTCATATTGTGTACCAGTAGAAGTTTTAAGACTTAATCATATCAATTAAATCGCCACCAGCGCGCAGAGATGCGATCGTTTCCGAGTCGTGTTTATTAGGAGAAATCAGAGCCTGTCGTTAAAGTCATTCGTTAAAGCCTACAGACAGTAAAATCTGTAACAAGCTACGTAATAAATGCAATAACAATGAATAAAAATGGCAATAATAGCAGGTGAAATCGCGACAGGTCCGGGTCTCGGGTCGTCGTCCGTAATTATAAATAAAATACGGCGACTACGCAGAACGTCCGCGTGTGTATTCACGGCGTCCTCGCGTTACATAGCTGCTCACTACCCGCATGCTTGCTGCTAAATAGCTATTCATAACACTAAGTTATGTTTTTGATACATTTTATTTTATTTGAAACCCGTTTTTTGCTTTAGTCGAAGGTAAGACGGTATTCTAAATAAAAACAAATACATAATATATGAACATATGTATTTGTTTTTATTTTACTAAGAATTTTTATTCGTTTAAGAAAAATTGTGGGTGGGTATCGACGTATATTATTTTTACTTAAAAATAATTTGGATATACAGTTTTTAATGTCGACTGTCACTAGCTCCACTTTCATTCAATTTAGAAATTATTCACAAATTTTCAGCCGGTTAATACAACAGAGCATCGACAGCAAGTCGTATATTCTATAAAATTATTAAAAAAATCTTAAAATTTTAATACATTATTAACGCGGAACATAGATCTGTTGTATTAATATACGGTTATTCACATGAAATAAAGAATAATTTTTTTTCACCTACCTATAGTTATCATATTATAAAGTTGTCTAGTTTAGAAGTTTACATCTAATTTGCTCTATGTACTGTCTCCCGTCTCAGTGGTGTTATCTATTTATAAATTATGCATAACACCACCGAATAATTCTACTATTTGGGACTATACTAGATTGAGATATAATTTTAACATATTCCTACGGCAATGCTCGTACTCCTAATCTAGGAAGTATGTATATCCAAATACTCGTACACATGTCTCCACAAATTGGTCATTAAAATGTTTGTACTTATTTAAATTTTAATTATCAACATGACCATCCAATTGTCTTATCTCTTTTGGGCCAACTGTCGCGTGCACATGACGGTTAGAAGCGTGTTAGTAGCATTATTGTAAAAAGTGGTAATGTTGAATTGATAGGGGTAGAGGGTGGTATGCAGCAGAGCGTGGCGGGTGCCAGCTCGAGTGCTCTGCCAACGTACCGACACACTTACTGCACGTGCCGTATATATTCGTCACATTTAATGTGCCATTCTCACAGACAAAAGTCATAGACCTAGACATCCTAAATAGTGACTTGCGTAATCTGTCGAGGTCTATGATAACCTTTGCCTGCACTCCGCGTAGGCGATCTAGTTGTTTGTTCACTGCGGCCACCCAGAGGGTTTATATTATCCTATATTTTTATATCAGTTTCAATTTGTTATTATTAAACGTTGAACAAATACTTTTATGTCTTACATGATCTATACCAATAAGGACAATAGACAGTCATTGACTTCCTTAACTATATACTTGAAATATGCCTATGGTATATGTATTTGTTATTCTGAAATCCATAGGTATAATCATTTATTAAATTCCTTTTTTTTCTGATAAATACATAAATGTAATAAATAAAGAAATGTGTCAACCTTATCTTGGAAAATTCCAATGCTTGAATTGTGAAATGTCCGAATGAAATGGTAGGAGTGAACTGTGCTTTGGATGATTATTTATTTATTTTTAATTCATCAGGATCTCCATTTTAATTATAACTTTATGAACTATCGCCTTTTCCCTCGTGCCTTTGTACTATACTTGTCTGGAAGTTAGTGGAACTGTTATAGCATAGCCCGAGCAGTTATCAAAATTTATAGAATTGACCATTGAACGTATGGTACCGTGTATTCGCAAATAGCTTCCGTCCACAGCGGGGTGACGTTGTCATAGCAACCGAACACTATGGTGTGGGCGTCAGGTGGGCAGCCACGCTCCGTGGTTCCTCAAGCAAGTGCGGCCACGGTTGACCGTGCAAGCGGTTGGCAGTTGCTGCGCACGCGCCCGCACGAGCGACAGGTGGACGTCACGCGCCGTTACTTTACACTCGTGTATGTCTATTCTAAGACATCATAAGAATTTTCTAATACAATCAAAACAATATACATAATATTATCCGATTTCCATTTTATTAAGTAGACTGTCACAATACGAGCGAGCAATACGAGCTTTTTCGGCAAATAAATGAATAATCGGAATGTTATCAAACCGAATTAAATATCATTTATAATTTTATAGTGTGACTACTAAAAGATAAATGGATCAATCATAATATACATTTCCGATATTCAGATACTTGTAAATTAATAGCATGAAATAAACGCCTAAGTATAATGGATCTCTTTGCATTTACGATATTATTTACCGATCATCTAGAGGGAGTCATATTTCCTCGAATTAACCACCCACTCGCAATGAATCCAACTGAATTGCATTTTGGTCCAATTATTATCGAAATCCAACACCTTCTTAAAGTTACATCGTCTTTATCTACATAGTGTTGTTCAGATTTAAGATAACTAATACATTTAGAGAACATATGAAAAATGTTTTGTTGTTAACCCAGATGTTACTGAAACAATTTTTGTTATCATATTAAGGTGAAATTTACATATTGTGTCCATATTGCAAAAAGTTTAACTGGAAAAATAGTATAAAAATTTTATCTATTGTGGAAATCTCGGAAAATGGTGTACTTTTAAAAGGACGGTAGTAATATGTACTACTAAGTAGGTAGATTATGATATTAAAATGACAACATACATTTCACATATATTTATGTAGCAATATGAAAGTTTTCAAAACATAATTTAGGATGCAAGGTTACATTACATTTAGGACAATAGAAATTGGCTTTCTTGTGACATTCTATACACCGAAGCTGCTTGTCTCTGTACCTAATGATGTGATCTTTTCCATCAAATCCAGAGGTTTCACGGAAACTCTAGCACCTTTACGTTCCTCATCCTTATATGTTTCGAGCAGAGCAGTTCCAACACTTCTACGAATGTGGAGATAATCATAATGGCCCCCTTTTACTTATATATTTGCCAAGAATTATGTATTGCCATATCTAGTCCATGACAAGTCAAAGAAAAATACCACTTCTTGCCTCTGATAGATGTCTTGTACAAACCGATGCTCTGGTCGGATCTGTCCACCCCTCCTATTTTCTCGTACTTTTTTTATGACAACTATATTTTTCTTCTGATGTTGTGAAAATCTCTTTGCCGTAGACACAGGCTGAATCGTATCAGAGTTTAATGCAAGAGTCACAACACTGTTATCATTCCATTTGCAAAATAAATTTGTTCTGCTCTGGTCGATTGATGCTTGAATGTACCTTGTGGTGTCTTTTCCAATTCTCAAAGGGCATTTCGCGACGCGATTTTCACGTACTGTGCCAGTAGCCTTTATTCCTCGTACTCGAAGTTCATCAATGAGATGAATGGACGTAAAAAAGTTGTCAAAAAATAAATGGAATGCAGCTTTGCCCTATATTTGTCGCAGTACATCGGCACACTGTAATACAACGCTTGCACCCAATCCCAGAGGTTTTTGGTATTTTTTTTTTGATTACCAACATCATTCAATTGTCCTTGGTATGGAATATGGATCACACCAAACTATGCAACCTAACCGTGTCGCTCCGACCCAAAATTCATACCCCCAATTCATATCTTATCGGTTTCCATCTTATGAATTGCTATAGGAGGGAACCATGGCTTCGTCGATGCTGTGATGCTCTTCAAAGAGTGCATGCACAAAAAAGTACTCTGTAGTAGTACATATTACTACTGGCCTTTTAAAAGAACGGCAATTAAAACTGCATAAATATCACAAATAAAATGTAATCTAATAGTAGGTAATATATATTTCTGATAAAACACGTTTCAAATTACGTGTATTTAAATTAAATCAAGTAATTTGTTGTAATTTATTGATAATACATTTAACTTGATTTATCAATGGAAAATAGCAGAAATTCTAAAATAATTTAAAAATATACCACTGTTATAAAACGACACAACACTTTAATTTTCCAATTCCTACAACCGTGAGGTGCCAAATGAAAATAAACATTTTTTTCAAAAATGCCCTCATTGTTAATAATAATTTTATTTATGGTGCGTCCTTTTAAAAGAACGATAGTAACAACTGGGTTAAAGTCGTATTTAAGTAACTAAGTACATTAAGAATAAAAAATATTCACAACATTTAAAACATTAAC
>CAJQZN010043268.1:0-18122 GCA_907164685.1 Colias eurytheme
TTATGCTTAAAATAATGAATATGTATTCGCAGAAGTACAAAGTACAAACAAACATAACTTTGATTGAATTATACATATACTAAGAAAATACATGACAAATTATTTTTAAAATTAATTAAACATATTGTTAATAGATACATAGCATATTATTCAACAGTCTTATAACTTATAACGTAGTCACACTACACACATGCCATCCCCATTTAATAGTACAATTTATAATGGCACTCATTCAGAGACAAGAATATGTTACAAATGCATGGTTTTTAAATCAGATATTCGTAAAATTAAGTGGTACAAGATCTGTAATTGTCGGATCGTTTTGTTATCTCCGATAAATAGTAATTCATTTGAGAATTTAGTTCTCCTATTTCTTTTTCTAAGACGTTCAGTTGTTCGTTATGATCATTGTAAAGTTCTTCCATATTGGCAAGAAGTTTAAGCTGCATTTGGGTATCACTTGCAAGTTTTGTAGCTCTATTTAGTAGTAATTGAGCACGTTCCCGCGAATTTGAAGTTTGGTTAGCCCTTTCAGCAAGTGACATATTTGTTGTTTTAAAATCTTGTCGTAACTGTCTAGCCTTCTGTTCAGCTGCTTCTGCTATATTCACAACGTCATTGGCTTCTTGTTTTACTTGGTCTGCATCACTTTCAATTTTAAGAATATTCTTTTGTAAATCTGATAAGCGTGATCTCAAGCCTTCTACTTCATCCATAGTTTCATTAGCTTTTTTCTGAGCTTGCTCGGTCTCTAGAGCGATTGGTTGAAGATCACCCTTGGCAGCTGCAATGTCATTATTTGCTCTCTCGATAGCATTTTCTGCTGCATCTTGTGCCGCTTGAGCTTCATCCAGAGCTTCAAGAACTTTATTTGCCATCTCCAATGTAAGATTTGCAGATTTGTTTACGATAGTTGCATTTTGTTTGAGTGCCTTTGCTTTATCAAGATCTGGTTTAGTTTCTGTTATAATATTTTCGATGTTGGTAAGCTGTGACACGGTGGAATTAATCCTTTGTGACAGCTCTGTAATTTCCTTGGGTTCTATACGAATCGACAAATTAAGAATTTCATTTGCAAGAGTTCTCACATCTGCAGGGGTATAAGACGTGTTGGATAAAAATTCTTTCAATTCTGCAGTCAATACTTTACTATCGTTTGTCACCTTTTCTGAGGATGACTTAAATTCATTAGATTTATTTGATAAATCTTTAGCTCTTGATCGTACTAAAACCGTATCTTGTTTTACTTGTGTCACAGACCTAAACAAATCTTCAGCACTCAATTCATGTTCTTTTATTCTATGTTCAGTTTTATTAGCAAAATCTAGAGCTTGTTCAGCTTTTGTAATAGCTCCTTGATCACAAGATATGCCACCACATTTTCCACATCCAGCACCACCACAAATATCACACGTGTCGCTGTCTTGTCCACACATTTTTTCATTAATTTTGGGTAATTCAGAATCTAATTGCGACATTACCTCTATAAGGTCATTCAATTTTTTATCATTCTCATTTTGTGTATTATTAAAGTTAGTATATTGCATCTCAATAAGCCTGTCAGTATTTTTAATCTGTCTGTCAGTATTAGCAATTATCGTTTGCACACTTTCAGCATCATCTGCAGCTTTAACTGCTCTTTGTTTTGCCTCGCGAGTTAAATTTAGAGCACCCTCAAGGTTCGCTTCTTGTAATTTGGTTGCATTATTTCCTAATTCAAGAGTTTTCGACTTAAGATGTTCTATGGAAGATCTTAAACCATCTAAAGTTACATTCCCTAAGTTGATTTTAGATGTTATTGCATTGAGATTATCATTACTTTCTTTTATTTTTTTGTCAGCTTCGTTAAGATGGTCTTGCAAACTTGATATATTGGAAACGAGTTCTATAACGGTGGCTTGTCCTAACTTAGCACTTTGAAGAGAATTCTCAACTTCAGTTAATTTCTTTGTCATTTCTTCAAAGTCCCTTGTATACGCACCCGTAGCGCCAACTACTTTAATTTTACTGGCATTGCCAATTGCATACTCCGTTTGAATTCTTAAGTTGTTTATTAATTGATCCCAGTTATCAAAGCATTCCCCACAAGCATAGCATTCGGGAGCTTCACCAAGATAACCTCGTGCACACATATCACATTTATAACCACCAATACCAGGTTTGCAAAGGCACGAGCCATTTTCACGCATACATTGAGGCGATACAGAACCATATAAATCACAATCGCATTCATAACATTCAATATTTGGATCACCCCAATGATTTTCTTGACATTGGTCACACTGCCTCCCACCATGACCTGGTTTACAATCACATTTTCCTATATATGGATTACACTGTGGAGATAAGGAACCTATCGGATCACATTCACATGGATCGCAGCCAGTGCCCAGAGCAATTCTCCAATGGTTTTCTGTACATTGGTCGCAATTTATTCCCATTACATTATTAAAGCAAGGACATTGTCCTGTACTACGATCACAATTACCTTGTGTGAAATTAGTTCCTAATACTGAACAATTACATTTGAAACAAGATTGTTCTAAAGCATCTCCGAAGTAACCTTCCTCACACACTTCACAATGATCTCCTGAAGTATGATGTAAGCACTGCAAGCATTTTCCGGTATAGGGATCGCAATTACCTGGTTTTGTTATATCTATATTATCATTACAGTCACATTTCTCACATGTTCCTTTTATTGGGTCTCCGTAATAGTTATCAGCGCACACGTCACAAAGTAAACCTGCATATCCTTCTTTACAATCACACACTACGTCTTTTGTTTCAGGATCTAACTCGCATCTATCAGCATGACTGCTTTTGTTTGGATCTCCCTTAACACCAGGACAAGGACAGAGACGACAAGGAATATCAATTCCTAAACGAGGATCACCATAATATCCTTCTATACATCTTTCACAACGGTGGCCTTCGGTATAATCGTGACATTCCTTACATGCACCGGTTTTGTCATCACATTCAACAGCATGGCCATTACAATCACATTGTTGACAGTTAGGGAAGTTAAAGTAACCTGGTTGACATAAGTCACAAGCTCTGCCGTATGTATTAGCTCTGCATTTACATTGCCCACTAGTAGCATCACAAAAGTTGTCAAGAGAACCTATACTGTTACAGTCGCAACGCTTGCAACCAAATTTACTAAAACCATAAGTTCCTGGAGCACAACGATCGCATCTTGCTCCAACAATGTTTTCTACACATTGACAATATCCAGTATATCTATCACATTGGTGACTTTTTGAACCAGAAGGATCGCATTGACAAGATTCAGACCCATTTCTTATGTAGAAACCTATACTAGCATGGTAATTTTTACAAATTTCAGGCACATTATCTCTATTTAAATCGTAATAATATTGATCGCCACAGTTGTATCGATCAAATTCGTCTCTGGCTGCACTATTATTGGCTAAGAATGGCAAATCATCAAAAGAAGGAATCAGAACAATAGAATCAATTAATATTGATGCTCGAGTATTCGATGTCTGACCATCCTGTCTCCCAAAGTATATGCGAACTTCTGTTTCTTTGTTTTTTTCTAAACATATCGGTGGCCGAACTAAAACGCTTCGTTGATTTGCTGGTAATACAGTATAAATTTTATCATCTTCAGGACGAACATTAGCACATGGTGAATCGGGATCAATAGGTGAAGGTCGTTTCACAAGTATAGTAGCTTCTTGCCAATTAACTGCAGATTGTGGCTCATATCTTATAAGTACGTTATAATTCATACTTGTTTTTAAATTATTTATAACAAAAACTAAAGTACTACTTTCAGGTAATTTCATAAAACCGGGTCCAGTCCAGGTTTCCTTTCTACCATCAGGGAAATTTTCGCGTATAACAACGTGGCAAAGCTGGCTTTGTATAGCGTTATCATCGATTTGTGAATCGCACTCACTAGATTCTGCCTCCAATACTATAGAATCCAAGGCACCCACGAAGAAGTTTTGTATAGGTTGATCACACCGACGACCTGTTACGTTGGGGCGACATTTACACTGACCAGTTATTACGTCACAATCGCGGTCTATAGATCCACCAACATCACAATCACAGGGCGAGCATCCATCGTCACTATCCGATAAACCATAAAATTCAGGTAAACATTGATCACAATTTCTACCGGTAACATGTCGTTTACAGAAGCAATTACCAGTAGCTGCATCGCATCCTCTCTCATTAATTGTACCTAATCTATCACATGTACATAATTCGCAACCCTCAGGATTTTGCGGATCGAAGTTCCAATATCCATCTTTACATCTATCGCAGCGAGCTCCATCAACATTAGCTTTGCATAAGCACCTTCCAGCGGTTTTATTGTTAGCAAAATCAGTTTCATCATCACAAAGAATTTCTTTATCTGTTGTTCCTTCTGGGTCACAATCACACGACTTACATACGTCAGGGCTTTGAATATCAAGCGTTGGATCACGATAGAAGGTTGGTTTACATCGTTCACAGTTTACTCCCATAGTATTATGTTGACAATTGTCGCACACTCCACCACTTATTTTACCAGTTTTATTATAAACTGCTGGATCAAAATGACACGTCGTAGCATGATTATTACAAGTACATCTTTTACAAGCATTTGAAGTTTTTCCTACAGCAGGTTGCCATGGCAAATCGTTATAAAAATCTTCACAATATTCGCAATTTAATCCTCGAGTATTATGTGTACATTCACAGCGTCCATGGACCATATTATTTTTTGACTCGACACCTGGCATTGGCAGGCATCTTGATGCGTGACCATAACAAGAGCAAGATCCACGAACTGTCATTTCATAAATAGAGTAATAGTACTTTTCTTGAATTTCAGCTCTATTATCGAGTAAATCGTCACCGAGTGTATGTAGCTTTGTAAAATTAATTCGTAAGTTAGTCATTCGAAGTAAATTTTGCACTTCTTCTGAATACGGATTCGTAACATTTATGTTTGGAGGTAACACTCTAAATATCACTTCACCCTCCGTGGATGGTGCGACACCTGAATAACGTGATTCACAAACAACTTCAGTTAAGCTTCGCTGTGTATGTTTCGGTACAGAAGGGAAAGCTTCGTCGCAATTATGTGCAAAGTATCTATAAACTCGCCATGTTTTGCCAAAGTCGAAAGACCTCTCCACTAACATAGCCTTAGGGCGAAAGGTTTTGAACTGTATTATTAAATGGGTAAGATGGAATTCCGCTTCCATATCGAGTTGTATCGTAACATTTTCTTTTCCATTTTCGGATTGCCACCATGACTTCGTGCGTGTGCCGGGATAATACTTGTAAATTATATTCTGTATGCGATGGTTAAGATATGGATTGTTTACAGTATTATTCGTCGATTCACACCAAAAGCATTTCTTTCGTTCTTCGAGATGGGATACAATGCAATATCTCTCGCGGCCGTAAGCACCACAAGTCGACGAGGCCGAAAGCCTTGCCTCTCGACCGATTAGTAAGTTTCCAGTGGCGGGGTAACAGGAACTGAGTTCACAGGCACGGTCTAACAAGCGAGGATCGGCACGTTGCCTATCGCGATCTCTATTGTATACCGCGCTCCCGATGTTGATAAGCGCGGAAAAGATAAAAAAGGCGGCGTATCGAGCCATCGCGCGCACCGGCTCTCCGCGCGCCTCTTGCTGCACTGCCTGTCCAGTTAGTCGCCTGCCTTCGCTACTCTCGCGCCGCCCGCATCCCGCCCTCCCCCGCCTCATGACTCGCACTCGTAAGCTCTGCTTTGTTAGGCGATCAGGGCCGTACTTTACAACAAATAGATAATCATTAATGTTATTCCATTGACTGGATTTTGTTAAAGAATATAGACTAGATTATTTTTTCTTCTTTGTTGTATAAAATGAATATGTGAAGAAAATGTTTGCTTACTAATAATGGATAATAGGAGCTTCTACATATTAAAAAAAGGTTCCAATATAGATTATAATAAGTATATTCCTATAATTTTTTTAACACTCCGTTTTTTATATTTACAGTTTAGATAAACAGTAAACGAACCTAAAGATATGCATATATTGTGATTTAAATTTGTTAAGAGTGTATTTCATTCTAGATAAGCTCGCCTACAATCCGGCCCTGATCGAGGCGTCGACCGCTCCTGCTTTCGTGTTCGCTCGTGCCGTTCTCCGAATCGGGCATCACCAGGCAACCAAAATAACGACACGTTTTGGGATGCGTTTTTTGTTTTGGTCATTATTACCGCACGTTGTAGGGCTTTCGCTATTTTAATGGCGAGAACGGGCCCCTTGCATTATTTAAATCTGTTGTATTTTTAAGATGTTATAGCTTAAACTCGAATATTTATCCATTCTTATCATTTCACAAATATATGAACGGTAATATTTTTTACGCGATTTTGTAAAATATTATTTCAAATAATTCGTGAAATTTATTATAATTGAAATAAAATATAACAATACTGGGCAGAGTTGAGTGACTGTGATATTCAAGCCGCCAGCCGCTCTTCCGTTCCCGCATCCGTTTTTGATAATACATTCGCGATCTGACCAAAACTAATTGAGGGATGATGTGTGATTAATTTATAAAAACATTGCCTAAATTACATAGTTATTTTTTGCATTTAATTCTATGAGATTGTTTAATTTTTTTATAATTTGGTACACAGTGCGCAAAATGTCCAAAATATATGTAGATCATTCCTTTTTCGTCATTAAACAATAAAAAAAAAAAACATATTGTAGCAAACATTATCAGTCACAGGTATATGCTAACTTGCTAAATGAAGTGTATGATTGCTCACGACTGATACATTTAACATTAATGAGTGAGCATTCATGTTCCTATTATCTGTAATATCTCAAGTGTAAAACTGTACGCACAGAAAAATAGGCCACCATACCCTGGCAGTTTTGCAAAGTAATTACCGTCATTTTAATTATTATTGGCTAAGTTACATCAAATACGAAAAAAATTATAGAGTCAAGTCCTGTACAATGCCTATACGTACACATGAACGATAATAATAATTGAAGTATAACTGAGTAGGTACTTAATAAAGGGTCATCTTCATTTTAAATTTACAATTTCGGCGGCCCCTCTTAACTAAAATAGATAACTTATTACGGTTTCCACAGTTCTGGTGATAACCTCTTATCTACGCCGAACCTACTACAATCGAATTAAAAATAAAACTTGGTTTAGACCTTATTAACTATTTTTTATTTATCACGTATATAGGTATATAATTCAGTCGGTCAATACGGCGCCGTAAATCCCCTCCCTCTCTTCCAAATCGGCCCCAGGTTTTATGAAATTTATAAACCTAGAGGGCTATAGAAAAACTTTAGATATTATCTTATTTGTTTTTTCGTTTACAAATTACACGTTATTAAAATGGCTCGCGAACAGTTATAGACTTTCCCCATTCATACTCTTATTTTAATATGTAATTATCGTATAGCTAATAATAATTTTGTTAACATTTTCAGCTGGCTTTAAATAGGAACAGGTTCTCAATTCGTCTATATGTATGTCTTTTTTTTGGTTTGTTTTTCAGATCTTTCGACTGGGTCAACCGATTTTGATGATTCTATTTTATTTGATAACTAGTGCCTTCCGTTTGGTCTTATTATTAAATAACAAAAGTAACGATGAAAAAAAATATATGTAAGTACATCCAAAATACAATGTTCTTAAAATATGTCATCGACACTTTGAATGAACGCTTTCGTTTTGATAAGGATACTTTTAAATGGCGGTTATGGTGTCAAAGTTCATGAGATAAGAGTCGAAGTCCCAATCTTCTTCACATATTTATTATCATTTATCTACCAACATCTTGGTCACAGTTTTTGGTACAAACTGTCATCAAATCTCAATTAGGTATTGTTATGACAATACATAATTTTATATAAGCAACAGTCTCGTATTGTTATTATTTATGCGTCATCATTCATCAATGTAAAAATTGCAAACTCGACATAATTTGTAGAGAAATAGACACTATTTCTACGAAACTAATTTATGCGATCGTAACTTGTTTACCCAACAGCGTACGAAGAAAAGAAGGGTTATATTTTTTGGTAGTTTAAGTTTGAATTATAAAGATTCACATTTAATTTTTTAAATTTGGTACCTCTTGGCGGTATGTAGATACAATAGGCCCTCTCAAAATTTGAGAGGGCCTATTGTATTCCAATGCATTTAATGCAATTTAGGTAATAGCGTTACAGCAGTTCTCTACTAAAATGTATTCAGTCCACCCTCTTTTTCATTTCCTTAAATAAATTCAAGTTTTTATGGCACAAAGGATCCTATGTCCAAAACCAAAGTATCTGTTGTAGAAACATACGATTCATTCATAATTATTTTAGTATTATTTTATTAGATTGGGGGGTTCCCCAACATTAAGCGTGCGGCGCGGCCGCGGCCGGCGGTGCGTATTATGGATTAAATTAATTAATTTAATTTATTGTTATAGAGAAGAACATTGTATTGTGTAACTATATCTATTAGAGAAATTTGTTATTTATAAAAATACCACGCTTAGAGATATTATGAAACCTAATGCGAATTTTACGCGCAACAAACACCACAAACTACAGAGACGGAAATCGTTAAAATATGTTTCAGCCCGGTTCATAGCGGCTAAATATGAATTTATGATAAACTTATTACAGTCCACGGATTTTACTGCAGGGACAAAGATTTACAAGATGATTTATATGAACTTATTTAATTTTTATTAAATTTAATAAATTACTCACATTCGAGTGAAAGTTTTAGTACAACGACCATGTACGGAACCATTTATGGTAAGTATGTACATAATTATGAATTACGCATAGTGTAGTGATCTAATAATATAAAAATGCAAACATGTTTTTTGTTACTTATTTTTTGCCTATGAATGGTCGTACCATCACGAAAACATAATCCTATCTATCCGTCCCTATTCTATTATACATAATAAACGCCTATGAAATGAATACGTGATTAACAAAGATTATCTGTTTCTTTTGGGATACTGTGAACTTTTACAATGTTTTTATTCAAAAACACCTGTTTAGTCTGAGCATTTCTATTTTACGGAAAATGATTAAAAGCGGTATATTTAGCTCACCGGCTCTAGATGGCATGTGATAGTTCAGTGCCCCCGGCTTATCGGGATAACTTTACAGTTTCATCCTGTAAGCCCGCTGTTACATCAGTCACAACGGTGACACACATTACCTATTTATGTTAACTATTACCACATGAGTGTTTTTCTACTCATGTGCTATTACGTCATATTACTATGAGAGCGCTGGGAATGTACAGTTTGCTTTGAAGACATCCAGCATAAAAAATGTTAATTATACTAAAAAAAACATGTCAATTATTAGTGAATATTTACCTATGGGAAGTAAGAAAAGCGATAGAAAAATACAGTTCCGTGCTATATAAAAAGTCGACAAAAAGTTTCTGGATAAGGTATACATAATCCTTAGGAATTATTTAAGTGTAGTTATGTATTTAAAATATGTTTTCATAAAAAAAAGAATATTTACTCCCGCTTATATTGCTTCACAATCAAATATGATCCACTACCTCTTAATATAGTAATTACTTTCGAAAGTCTATTTAAAAACATTTAACCAAACTTAGTGATGTTTATTGACTTATTTTCAGACACAATACAAGCTATAAGAGCATTCTAAGTACAAAGCGATGTCATCTGGCAGACACATGTCCCGCTCCAGCGCAAATCCTAGACGCTTCGGTATTTTGGACAAATTCACACGAGCACAATATGTTAACATTTTAAGCGTTCACTTGTTTGGTGTCATGTAATGAACCCAAGGTTATTAAGAATAACGAAGGTCAAAAATATGATCACGTTTGTTACTTATTTTTTCGCATTTTTACTTTTTGTAACGCAATTAAAACGCAGCGTCTATTTATAAATATACGTTTTTTCTATTAAAAATACACTCAAATCTATTCGTCACCGTTGGACGAGCTGATTAAAATAAATTTATTTTAATTGTTCGTGCCCTATTCGCATAGAAAGCAGTGCTTTGCTTTATTACATTGTTGTTTATAAAATTATGTAGGTACTTAAGAACCCTCCAATGTTAATTTATAATTCTGCATCGCTCTGCAAGAATAGTTGCAAAGCAATTGTTTATAAACAACAGATAATAATTAATTAAAACGGTATAGTATTCGAAAACATTTTTTTTATCTATTGCGTCCCCGAACATTTATTTCATTTCAATTTAGTTACAGTTCAAAATGTAAGTATTTGTTTTGGTATCAAATCTGAATAATATCCAACTCTGTTACAAATTTTATAGTAAGTATCCAAATCCATCAGCCGTTGTAAATAAAACATTCATCAATGCTCAAAAATCAATAATTAATTTAATCATGACTATGAATCCGTATTTGAATTATAACTTAGAAATAAATCGAACAAACACACAAAAAATATACACATTAATATAATAACTTATATTACCTGCGTTGTACATGATGCGCGGCTTTTAGTAGCGATCCAGCGCTGCGCAGGCGCAACTCCCAGCTGTTGCCGCCTTCACTGCCCACAGACCATACCACCCATTGCTGTTCCTCCACCTTTATATCAACTAGATATATTAAAAGAGGGTAATGCTATGTAGAGCTGTCTTGTAATAAATTATAAGAAATATTTAATGAGCCTAGTACTATGGAAGATATATTCAGGTATTCGGTAAAAGCTCATGTACCTTAACAGATAGGCAGTTGAATGGTGGCTCACTTATTAATTACCATTTTCGAGACATTTATGATTTTTATACAAATTTACACCCGAAGTAGTTTTTAGTGGGATTTAAATATTTTTATTGTTTTTATTAGATGCAAAAAGTCGTTAAAAATTTTACTAAATAACGCTTGTTTGTTAGAAGAATGTAAAATATTAATATAGAGAGTTTTTCCTTTAATGTGGCGAGACAGTATAGTTCTCTAAGAGCATAAAAGTTAACTCATACAATATTGAAAAAAGGACGAAAGGAACAAAATTACCTTACTAAGCATATCCTTAAAATCTTTAACAATTGGAGTGAGTTTACTATCCTTGTGCGTGTAGTACGTCACAGAGAGCCTTGCGCCCGCGTACCACAGCTCTAGCTCATTGAGCGCAGTCCTTATAGCTGCTTCGCTTGACGCTGACGATGATATTTTCTATAAAATTAAAATATAAAATGTAGAACTAAAATAATAAATTGATTAAACAAGAGCATTTAACGTTTAATAGATTAGAATATTATTATTATCTGCTCTACGGGTCAGCTTATAAGATCTCATGTTATAATATTGATCCGATTCAGAATTCTCTTGCAGATGAATACAATCAAGTTTATTTATTTACAGAAGATTGATACTTTATTCTGTAAACGTAATATTGTTAACACAAGATATTGCGTAAATAATATTATACAAGTTTTATAACGAAGATTTTATGCTTTTAATATGTTTTAATTTCTTAAACACGGCTTATGAAAACAATTATTTTATCAACTGTTAATAAAAATAAAAACGAAAACGCGATACATCATTATTTGAAATTTCGGATGAATGACAGAGCTGATAAGAAACTACAAATCTACAAAAAGTTTAATGACTTATATAAAGATATAGAACAAAACATCACACGTGCACTTATTATTACTAATCATATCTATTTTTATTTTAAATGTCCAAGAAAAAGTTACATACTAAATACTAATAAGTGGAGCATATAATACTATTTCATATTATTTACTACAAAAGAAAGAGACGGCTGTAGGCATAAGTAAATAAATTCCCTAATAAATAGTATAAAGAAAGTTTCCCTTCAATTTTTAGTATGTAATAAGTAATAACTAATATTCGCAGCATTTACCTGTAAAGCTTTCATTTGTTTCTTTATATTAGCCGCGACATTAAGGAAGTCTTTCAGTAACAATGTATCTGGTTTCTTGTATTGCATTTCTATGAGGTTATAAACTTCGCACCAGTGCCGCTCGGTGAAGTCAGATCCGCGGAAATATTTGAGGACCATTGTTAGATCCTGGAAAATCGACTTTATGTTAGTAGTGTTAAGATACAATCGTTTCTTCATTAAGATTTGATAGACTATCTTCTTAAAGTAGTCCATTAGTTATTAAGTAAGTAGGTAGTTAGAATATTTGTAAATATTAGTTTACAATTGTTTATTGTTTACAGAAGACAAAGATGTGATGTATTTTAATTTGCACATAAGGTTATATTTGAAATTGATGAAAGACATTTGATGACTATAAATCTCGCTATAACCCATTGAGCCCCAAACGGCCCGATCGGTCCCAGACGCAATAGATTTTCTATTGTGTCTTTGGTTCCGCGGCTTGAGTTAATAAAACCGATTAAAATTACTGTAGCAAATAAATAGCAACAAATTACCGAATACTTGTCAAGTTCTTGTTGAATGAATAATGTGATAGTAGTGTAAGGCTCTAGACGGTCTTTCCAACGAGCTACAAATTCGTCCAACAAATGTAACTTCTTTTGGAATATAATCCATTCTTGATTTCCAATTACTTCGTAATCTAAAAAAAGTTATTAATAAATTATCTTACTAACAGAGATTTATCGTTTAAAAATATAAATAACGAAAGCTTAGAGACAGGAAGCAGATTTTACTACGACATTTAAAGTTCACGTACCTTCGTTGTATTCTTTCAGTATGCCCCAGAGATTAATAAAATCATTTTTAAGAGATTCTGCATCTTTCCATATATCATTAATTTCTAAATTCATGTTGAATTTTTTACATTCAGATCTAGAACAAATTTTATGTTAATGAATGCTGATACTTCTTCAAAATAGAATATTTAAATAGTCAAAGATAATAGAAGACAAATTTAATATGGTTAAGAAATAATAATTATACCCAATAAAATAATCAAAATCTGTGTAAGGGGGCGTCCATAAATTACGTGAGTTGTTTTAGGGGGGGAGGGGGTCGAGTAAAATCTCATCTAACCTTACGTTGGGGAGAGGGGGGGTTTCGGCAAATATCACGCTATTTTTTTTAAATTGAAACAAAACAAATTATACTCTTTTGGTCCATTTAATCCAAATAACATGCTTAAGATTTAAATGTTAAGCTTAAGATCAGGGGCGTAGCTACCGCCGTATCTGCCGTATCAATTATACGGGGCCCCCGCGCCAAGGGGGCCCCCAACGTGCGCTTTTGTGAGAAATTTTTACCCTTCCTTAGGGCCCCCAAACAAATTTTTATACGGGGCCCCGCCAAGGCACGCTACGCTTCTGCTTAAGATTTAAATATTCTATTGTTACATATTAATTACTATTTTTAACTAGTCGTAAACAAAAGCAAGAAGCATTTTTTTTTTCTTTTTACAATGACAAATAAACATAAGAAACCCACATTTTGAAAAATCTCACGTGAGATGGGGGGATGGGGGAGGGGGTTCAATAAAATCTCATGATATCTCACCAGAGGGGGAGGGAGGGTAAAAAAATGGACAAAAACACCTCTCGTAATTTATGGACGCTCCCTAATGAATATTTGCTTATTATTTTGGTAAACGCAAAATCAACAATATTACTATATTCCAAACGTATTCGTATATTACTTGGGCTGGCGTACTGCGCCTCGCAAATTCACACATACAACTTTAACAAAAAGGTATATTTTTTTACTTACAGCAAATCATTTTTTTCTCCAATAAGTTTATCAAAATTATCCACCGCATCCAATACAGAGGAACATCTCTCGAGTATCACACTATAGGAAACCGATCGAATATCTTCTAGCCTCGCTCGAGCTTGACTCCAGCGTGAAAACCACGCTTCGATACCACTGTTTATGTTATCCCATTCACCTGTCAGACTGGACTTTACGATTTCCGCCTGTATAATTCGAAATAATAAAACTATTATGTATGTAAAAAATTAAATTTTTATTCTTAATACTGTGAATGCGAAAGTTGTTTCTTTGTTTTGTTAACATCAGAATGTACAGTGAAATTATAAGTTACATTGTATTGCTTTAACAAAATCTATAGGCGTTCGCGTTGGTATAAGTATGTAGGTTATTAAATTTTTGTTAATTTTAATTATATATTTTTTAATATTATTTAACCTGATGTTCAAACATTTGCTGGTGTGCATCCATCTGCTCTCGTACTTTCATCCACTCTTTTACCGTGGTATCTACAGAAGGGTCCCCTCCCCATGTGCGTAACAAATGTCCTTTTCGTTTTAAACCTTCTACCAACTTTTCCATCTAAAAGACAGCATTTAAAATAATATTTATTATGTATGTTTAATTGTTTTAAAATGTATAATTTAACCGAAATGGATATTACAAAAAGATGGACACATTACCTCTGGCATTTTCTCCTGCAGTGCATGTTGCTTAGCACTTATATCCGCCAATTCCTTGGCGTTTTTGGGCAGAGCTTTATTCTCTAACATAATAGTTACATTAGCTATAAATGTATCTAGGTTAGACGAATCGTCGCGGCAACTAGCTTGTAGAGACGACATTAGACACGCCCACAAGTTGCGCGACTGAGCTTCGAATTCACGACGTAACGATATAGTGCCAACTGATATCCAATCTATTTTTTCGTCGTCACTGAAGTAAAATTTATTAGATGAGTCAAATTGTATTTAGGACTTCTACAAGCATGAATGAAATTATAATTTATGATGTATTTTTTATATAAAATTCATTCAATTTACATGATATAAAAAAGTGTAAAGTGTAGTCGCATGCAAACGAATTATTGATTTTTGACTCACTAATCACTAACTCTTAACTTTAGTACTTCCCCATAAAAGTCAAATAAATTTCAAATAGATGTAAAACAGTCTCACAATGTCATCTTAGCGACCGCTTGCCCATACGCCTTACACGCCTTGAAGTTGATCTCCCAATCGCTAGGCTCGTGCAAGTGTTCTCTGCACATTTCGTCCAGATCACTAACACACGCTAGTGAAGCACGTACAGTCCATGTGTCGCATAGCTTGTTTAGTGCGGATAGAATGTTTTCGATTTGATGGACTGCTTTGTTGCCGATCCAGCTGTGTCTGTTATTAATGAGGATATTTCAGGATAGATTTTTAGTAATAATTATGGTAATAATGAGAAATTAATACATTGCTTGAAAACTACGTATTATATATCAATGTGTTTACTCGTAAGTATATTTGATCATTAAATGCAACTGTATGCAATATCTCTAAGATGATTCTTAATAATACTCATGCCTGTTTTGAGCAGAAATCTGTTTTTAATCAGCACTTGTAATAATGTTGCAAAATATGATGACTCTATTAAACATATTTAACAAAACTAACTAACTAACATCGCTTATATACATCGAATCCTGTGAAAAAAATGTAAAAATACTGTAATAAAACAAACTTTTCAACAATAGAAGCGAAGACACTGGGTTTGTCCAGTACATCTCGTAGAGCTGGCAAGTGCGCAGGCAGCGACACCAAGCGGCGCAATTCGTGATACAACTGCGAACGAACTTCTTCTAATGGTGGTGATACTCGCACACTGCGACCACTAAAACGAATACAAAAAATATTCATTATCAAACTTATTTAAATAGTTACATATAAAGTGGTTGATATTCATGAATCTTATGAATTTTGAAGTTTTGCGCCAAAACTTGAAACTCAATCCGTTAAACGTAATCAAAAAAAGTCGTAATCTAAAAACAATATTTTTTTAAAGTAAGTCGAACTACCCTTTCCCTTCTATTGCTTAAAAAAATTATATTAAAAACATCATAAACAGGCAGAAGATAACACCTAACATATTAAACCTATACACAATTTACCGTAAGACCAAATCTACCCGCATTTGAGGGAAGTTAGTATGCAGAGACAGTAACGCTCTAATATATTGACATTCCATTGCCTTGTACACTTGCACCTCCCAGTGTGACCGCCACATGTCTGTGTTTTTGTATCCATTACTTTCCACCTGGAATAAAAAAAAATTCTTTTCAGACGTACGAAAGCAGGAGTTTAGTATATAAAGTATTGTTTAGACACATGAAGTTATATTCGACATAGTACAGTATAATATCACAGTTTGATTGAAAATACCTTTAATTTTGCGCGGTGCTGCTTGGAGATAATGTTTAAAATAATATACAAACTTATTAATCAACAATCGATTATATGTATATTTTAACTGACCTTCTCTATAATATCCCTAATGTCCTTAATACTTTTCTTCCATTCAGCTTGTTTGGCAAGAAGCTCTGTATCCATTAATTTTTCAACAATACCCCGTATGGCAACATGTTGACCAGTAAGGTATGTGTTCTAAAATAAAAGTATAGAATACTCATAATTGCATGTAAATACAAAACATCCGACAAAATACATAAATCAAATCAAAAATTTAATGTGAAATTATCTCACCAAACTCATAACAACTTACTTGAGATTCCAGTTTCAGTACCATTTTCTTCAAATTCTCCGTATAGATGGCCAACTGTTCTTCGTCATTCCAAAAGACTGGTTTCTGGTTTTGCACTAAAGCTGATAAGTCCAAAGCGGCTTGTAACATCATAGGACGAGTGGAAGGAATCATTCGCTCGCCTAATGTGTTATGGAAGGATGCCACCTAAAAATTTAACAAGTTTATTAGATGAAAATAAACATCGGAGAAATAAAATAACATCGATTATTTGTGGTATAGAAATGTATAAGAAATATAAAATTTTAAAATATGTATAACGATGCCACAATCCACATGTGTGTACACACAAACTTAAATCTAATAACACCGTTTATTTTTTATAATTTGAGTGGCATTCTACAAATAATTTCAAACGTTTCCCCTACTTCTATTAAAAAAAGGGTTTTTAGGAGCTATTTTTTTAAGTGAAACTTCTTTAGTCGCGTTGGTAGTAAAATTTCAAGGTCATGACAATACCGTCACACCAAGTAGTAAGGCTTCGATTTTGGTATCTTTGTATCTTGCCAAAGAAATTTCACGTCTGACACTTGTGCTGGCTCATTTTTTTCTTACCTGTTGTAAAGCCCTAGCGTACCGCAGGGCTGTCGTCACAGTGTCCAGTACGCTGGCAGCCGGCGGCGGTGGCAGCCCTAGCGCACTCAACGAGCGCGCTTCTAACTCGATACTGACCAGACGAGGGTTGAAGTTCACTTGCATCATTTGAGTTTCTCTTGAGAATTCCACTACTGGCCTATCGACGGATAGTTGGAGGGAACCGTCTTTGACTTGCGCCTGGAGTTGAATAGAGATGGAAATTTTGGAACAATTTAGATCGTATGTTTTTACTTTTTAAATGTAACCAAGTTAAGAGCTCAAACCAATCAAGTTAAGCGCACAATTTATTTATTTATAATTTTTATAACAAAAAAATAGTTACAGCATTTCAAAAAATATTTTTCGGGATATAAAAGTATACAATTCAAACCAAATTTGGTTAAAAAGAATTATGTTCAAATATTCTACCTGTAAATCTCTACACCAATCCTCGTGTAACTGAGTGTACATCGTTTTCAGATCGTTTAAAATTTTACAAGCAAGTTGCGATACTTCTGTATTTTTATCAAACTCCTTAAGATAGTTGTCAACACATGATTGTATTTCTTTGACCTAGAAGGAAATAACATAATAGCATTTTGATTCTTAATAACATGTAGGTATAAAATAATTATGAAACTAAATAGCATCATTCAGTTTTTGACTTATTACTACAACTACTAAAATATAAGGTTCTATTGGAACTCTTATGGCTGAACTATGTAAGTATACAATGATCCATATCTTTAAAAGTTATGTTATGTTCGTTATTAGTCTTCATATTTATTTATTTATTTATTTACTCTTTAATAAAACTATACATAGGATATTATTGCTAATTTATACAAAGTAAAAGAAGAAAAGTATAGTTTATTAGGCGGCCTTATCACTTAGAAGTGATCTCTTCCAGGCAACCTGGGCAAAAGGTAACAAGCTTACTGATATTACGATGGTAGGTAGAAAAAAAAGGCAAATAACATACCTTAGATTCCATCTGCTTCGCCCATTGCACTTGTTGAAC
>CAJQZN010043268.1:23122-50788 GCA_907164685.1 Colias eurytheme
ATATCTAAAAACATTTAGTTATTAAAAAAATTGTATGCTAATAAAAAGAGCGTTTATGCCGCGCACACGTATCAGAAGTGAAACTTCTTTGGCAAGATTCAAAGATACCGAAATTGTCGCCTTACGCCATGGCGTGACGGTATTGCCATAACGCGACCTTGGAAATTTTATACTCTCAACGCGCCTAAAGAAGTTCCACTTCAAAACATGATATACTTACTTTCAAATTGTTTGAATAGTTGATCCGTATTTAATTCCGCTTTTTCAGTTGTGGTCAGCAATTTACTAAGTTGGTTATAAGTAGATCTAATATCATGTATCTGTAAAAGATTGAAATTTTATTGGCATTATGAGTAACTTATTTGAGCTTAATCATTGTACAAATCTACCCTCAAAAGCCTGTAATTTGCTTTTGCTATGCAATATTATAGTTAGTATTTGTTGCCTTTAACTACAACCTATTTGTAAAGTAATCTAGTGAAATTTACCTCTCTCAGCCGTTTTTGAAAATTCATACAGAAAGTTGGAACATATGGCTTTCCTCTCCACGCATGTAATGCGTAGTTCGGCCAATATGTCTCAGTTAGAGATTTGCATGCACTTATCCACATGTGTACTGCATTTAAACCCTCAGATAGTAATACAAGTATCTGACTATCTTTCAAGCCATCAAATGGTTTCCATATTTCCACTTTGGAGACTTCATTTTGTATTATGGTGCAAAGAACATGGCCTGAGAATTAAATTCTGTTGATTTATATGAGTAGACTCTTTAATATTGATTTGAGGTGGAAAAGGTACAAAAAATAAAGGATCTTAACTATTATGATTTTCAGATATTGCAGTAAATAATTATTATTTATAACCATTGTGAATTATTGAGAATGTCTTACCAATAATATCAAAAATATGAATCATTCTATCCTGTGTATAAGGTACAACATTGTACCTCCAGATATCATCTAATATTCCAGCTATGTTCTCAGCTGTATCTTGGATTTCTTGCATGTTTCCAGTTTGCAATGATCTGAAAATTTATTGCACGCCTCATAAGCGAAGCGTTGAGGTGGGTACTACTGTCACTTCGCGCAAAACATCTGATTTTTCAAACTTAAAATGTCTTTATGTATCATACATTGCACTTGTAAGATAATACATACACACACATATTAAGAAAAAACACTATTTTTAACGTTCATGATATTTTTGATGTCATTTTTGTTATTTAAACTAGTTAAAAAACAGTTTAAAAAAGTTCTGTCTTGGACGTCCGTGTGTCTGTATGTGCGGATCCTTTTTCTTGTTAACACGATAGCGACCGAAATACTTTACTAATAGAGTCTTTTTTTTTTCTCTTACGCTTGAGTATGCTCAGGAATAGAACCCTTTCATTTTTCAGGGTCTGATTCGATGTGGTTTAATTGTTATTAAATAAACAAAAATAATAATTAATAAATATTTATTAAAAAAAAATTATGAGGCGTGCACTTTTGGATTTTCCAAATTATTTAAAATTATTCAGCATATTATATATTTTGCAGTTTTCAACCTAAGAATGTAAAATGAAAAGATTTTTTTTTTAATTAAACAATAAAAATGTAATTGAGTACCTACCTTATTTCTTCACATATATCTTCAAACAATACAAAGAATGAAGAAGCTGCCTCTCTTTCCTTTTTATTTGTATCTGGGGAATGGCTAACAGTTTTCCAATAATCCACTTCATCATTAATTGATAGAATAACTAAAAACAATGTAGGTTAATTACAACCCTAGTTATAAATAATATTTAATATTTAAAATTTTGGTACTAGGTGTGTGAGGCATTGGTAGCTTTAATTTACAAAAAATATTTAAAATAAAGTGAGATAAAATCTTACCATTTATATTAGAACCTCCTTTGCCATGAGTCAGGACTCTGAGATTTGTTTCTAATTCAGACAAGTTCTTATGTAATTTATTAGAATATAAATCATCGCCCTGTAAATAAGAATTAAGAATTATATTTTTCAGTAGGTAGGTGTATTATTATCATGTATCGCATAATGCAAACTCACACTTGCAAGCAGTGGGCCGTAGATCTGACGCAAGATTTGATATAATGATTCTTCTGCACTTCTTGTTAAAGTAACTATATTTATGTTTTGTATGGCATCATCTTTAGTCAGATTATCTGCTACAGTTTTGTAGAATATTATTGATTTGTTTCTGTTAGGTTCAATCTGAAATTGGAAAAGATAATGTTTATAATGATCCACTCATCATCCAATTATTTACTAGATGTCAATAAAACAGGTATAAAATTTTAAATAGAAATGTAAGAAATCAGGTCAACATTCTGCATCCTTTTTTTAAACTTATAAAACATGTTGTATATTTTTGAGTTAGCATGTTTATTGTTTTAAAACATACAAATTCGTGATTGGTACTTGTAAATTAATAAATTCCTTATCATAGTTTTCGTTTAAAGATTTATACATAGATATATGACGGTTGATGTAGGTACATAACTCAAACCTCATATCAATTATCAACTTTCATGAGTAGGATACTTATCTAAATATAATATATTTTATTACGAACAAACTTACTTTAGTGTAGAACACCAGCAGTTCATTATTTAAGCAAGTTTGAAGGAGGAGTACTTGTGAATTGTGTATGAATTCAAGTAATAATTCTTCACAATTCTCATTTAACTTCAAAGGACTTTTATAGAAATTAGCTGGAAAATAATTGAATAATAATTATACAATTAACTGTTGGGAATTATGGTTTAAGCAGATTAGGGAATAGTAGTCAGTAGATCACAAGTGTGCGGTTAGTTTGATAGCACTTTTTTTTTGTAAAAATGATTTTTTATTAAAGTTTTCATACCAGTTGTAGTCAAAATAAATTCACGTATATCGGACATAATAACAAAATCTTCATTACACCTTTATATTTATTGAGTTTAGCAAAACAACGAAATTTTCTGAAAAAAACTATCCGTATTTGTATACAAAGTTCAAATTTGTTACCATGGTTACTGTACGAATCAGAATCTAATCTTATTCAGTTTAAATAATACGGATACGGATACATGTTAATTGGTATAAAAAAATAAAAAATAATGAATAATTCTATTCCTTTCCTCTGCATAAGAGAATCTCAGTAATAATAATGTACTCTGTGAAGAGAATATCTGAAGGTACATAATACACTGGTACCTCATATTATGTACCTTCAGATATTAAACATAATACATTCAATCCACTCAATCCAACTAAAGAGATAGTTAATGTCACTATAAATTAACTGTTGTAACGTGGTTGTAACTCAGGTAATTTGTTTACAGGGGCCGTATTATGACCTCTTATTTCCAAACAGTTGACGCAGTGAATTGGGCTGACTGAAAAAATCATATTATTATGAAAACAGTAACGCCAGTAACCAGATAATACCGTTTATTACTGTGCCGCCCTCAGATGCCGCCATCTTCAAAAACGACATCAAATGACAGAACCGTGAGTGTGTTGCTTGGTGTGGTTATAATTTTCCCCTATGTACAATAATTTTGACTATGCCATTTCAATAATTTAAACTACACATATACATTTTAATTATGCAATCATGCAACTTCATTGCTCAGAAACTTGAATATCTGAAGAAAATAAAGAAGTTTCCTAAAAAATAGGAGATCAGCTACTCGCCTTTTTTGTAAATTCTCTGAAACAAAGGAGATTTTTGCGTCGGCCACCTTTATTGCCTCAAAAGTCAAAACAATACGTCTACGACCTGAGTCTACGACCGTCTGACACTGACAATATGTCATCTGTGCTGTCAAACAATCGAACGGCGAAAAAATTTGCCTGACTGAAAATCTTCCTGCTATCAATCAAGATAAAAACATTATGTAATATTATTATCATTTGTCAAGAAAAATTGGAGAATTGGGATCGTTCGTAATAATTTGCGTTCGTAATATAATTTTGCTCCAAGTTACCGTGCCGAAAATAATCAAAATGATGCGTTTACGTTGTGTATGTAATGAAATTTTTATTAAGATGTCCTTATATTATAAACAGGTGAGATATAAGACTATTGAGAAATAATTTAAAACGTATATTACACAATTTTCAGGCTATGAACACCGTAAAAATGATTCGCGGCAGTCGATTCATGAGTGGCACTACTCAATCTGTGGATACAACTTATATGGAAATTCCTGTGTACAACGTAGACAAACCACAAGCATTAGACAAGAGGAAGGCAAGGTATTTCCAAATTCTATTTATACATTTTAACCCCTTGACGGCCCGATCGGGCCACGACACAATAGATTTTCTATTGTGTCTGTGATTCCGGGGGCTGAGGGACTAATGATATTAACCGCAGGACATTAGTCAAAATTTCGTTCATAGCTGCCAACTGTTATCCAATAGATTCGTCTATTTAAACATAATATACCTATCATCCTAACTCCATATGAATTCTCACAAACAAAAATATGTATTAAAACAATTTGTATTTCTAGTACAAGCTGTTCTTTTTGAAATGTATTTAATCAATAAGAAAATTTTAGTTTGAAGAATATTACTGATGAATAACATCAAATTTTCCTATATTTCAGACTTCAGTACCAGTCCCGTAAACGCGGCATGCTGGAGAATGATCTTCTACTCAGCACTTTTGCTAAGAAGTACTTGGATGGTTTTTCCGAGGAACAAACTATGATGTATGACCGTCTTATCAACTCTCCGACCAATGACTGGGATATATTTTACTGGATCGTGGAGAAGAAGCCAACACCTAAAGAGTTTGACAATGAGATAATGAATATGCTTAAGAAACATGCTAAGAATGAGGAACGTGTAGTGCTTTCACAACCAGATTTATATTGAAATGATCAGATGCTTAATTCTATTAGACATTGAACTTAAAGTATTAAATATATAGATCTTAAATTTTAATGTTTGATTGTTTATCTTTGGCAGAACATCTTCAGATAACAAGAATATTATCATAGACTAATTTGATATTATGTAACTTTTTAAGACAGGATGGCATTTAGATATTATACATTCTTTGATAGTGATAACAGAAAATATTTTTGCAATTCTTGAGATACAATTAAATACGATTATTTTTAAATAGTATTGAGAAATTATTATTTATTTAATATTTTACACTGTATTACATAATTGTTATATTATGCTTTTGATAAAGAAGTATACTATTTGCTTTAGGTTGAATGTTAAATGAACTAATTGAATTTGCATCAACTATAATAAAAGTAAAAGTTTTATTCAGACCTTTGTGTGCACAATGGACTTGTCATTTATTTTAAAAGTTAGAAATTAGAAATTAATTTCAAATAAAATTATTTAGCATGTATGTGTTTTCATTACACAAAATTAAGCTTTTTTATCCTGATAATTGATGAAGGTAATATAATTTTTTTTATCAAATTCTTTTGTTTAGAAAGTACTTGTGTTAAATCCGAATAATTTTAATTTCAGAACAATGAAGGAAAATAATTCATCTTGAAATGTCTGCAAGCAGAAAATGAATTATTCAGGTGAGCATCCTAAGTTATAGAAGTATAGATATCATTTCATTTTCAGTGTTGTAAAATAGACAAAGAACCAAACAAAACTTATATTCTTGTGTGAACATACAGTATTTCCATAATAATCCAATTTTTTTCTTATTTTTTGTTACATAATCTGTTCCATTGCATAATCTGTTTTTAACATTCATAAGAAAAGCTCAGTCATTTGTTCTATTTTAATAACCTTGCGCTTGCGGGTTCACTTGCACTGTTGTGTATCAAATTTCACTCCCTGTTCAAAGTTTTACTCCCTTTAAGTTTTGTTTCCGCCATTTTATGTTCTTCTTAAAGGCTCTTAAATACACAATTTTCTGACTCTCCTTACTTCCATTCAGCGATTTAGAAGCTATAAATATATCAGTCAGACAAATAACTATCACATTAAATTTTTATTATAAAAACTAACGAACGGTTTAGTTACATCATCTTCAGGTATAGTCTGTGCAGATATTAACATGCACAGCATTGAAGAACAATTAATTTAAACAAAACAATACAAAAAAAAGAATATAGTGTATTGTTATTGGTATGTGGATAACATTATTTGCCCATTATATGGAGGGGTTTAAAGAATCGTTAGTCGAAATTTTAAATTTTATGAATAATTTTTTAGATTATCTATACAGGGTGTCCCACTATCGGTATACTAAGCCCGAAGGGACTTGTAGTTTTGCATACACTGATCACGTAAAAAATACTTAAACAAAAAAATTGCGTCAAAAATTTTTTGCTAAATTTTTCCTTAAAATCCATGATTTCTTCTCTAACTTCGCGCAGCCGGCATATACCGCTTCGCTAATGTGAGCATTTTGTCTTTGAAAACATAATCTTTAAAGAAAACTCACGTACGGGTAGCAAAGTTGGGCAGGTTGCTTGTTAGGGTAAAAATGCGTCTGAAATTTTATAAGTATTTTTTACGTACTCAGCGTATACAAAACTATAACCTCTTTTGAGCTTAGTATACCAACAGTGGGACACCCGGTATACAATGGATATACAGGGTGGGCCGTAAATAAGTGCACTTAAAAAAAATTATATTAAAACAACTGTAGCGCTTTTAAATGAAATATTTATTTTAAATTATACAAAACGAAATGAATTTTATTTTTTAAAAATTAAATCATCCAAATGTTGTCCATTTCGCCTACAGCACTCTTCCAATCTGACTCTGAGATTTTGGAACACTTTTGTCAAAAGTTGCGGAGTGATTAAGCGGATTTCTTCTTCAATGTTCGCTTTTAATTCAGCCGTCGTTGAAGGATTATTAGAGTACACCTTACTCTTGAGGTAGCCCCATAAAAAGAAATCCGGTGGCGTTAAGTCAGGGCTCCTGGGTGGCCAAGCAATATCACCCCTCCTCGATATCAACCTTCGAGGAAACATTTCTCTTACGACCTCCAGAGAGTCGTTTCTTGTATGGCAGGTAGCGCCATCTTGCTGGAACCAGGTGTGAATAGTGTAACCACTCGATTCTTGCAGTTTTGGGGCTAAAAAATCTCTAAGCATCGAAACATAACGCTCTGAATTAACAGTAACATTACGCCCGTATCGATCTTCATAAAAATACGGCCCTATGATCCCCCACTTGGCTATTCCGGCCCAAACGGTCACTTTCGGAGAGTGTAACGGTCGTCCATGTTTTAAGCGTGGATTTTCTGTTCCCCAGTATCGACAATTTTGTCGATTAAGAAATCCGTTGACATGAAAATGAGCTTCGTCTGAGAAGATAATGTTATTGAAGTGAGGGAATCTCCGTAACATTTCTGTTGCGAAATTGAACCGTGAAACAAAATCGGATTCTTTCAAATCTTGGACAATCTGAATTTTGTAAGGGTATAACTTCAAATCATCCCGTAAAATGCGACGTAAAGTCGTTCTGGGTACTCCAAGGGCCGCAGCGCGTTTCCGTGTAGAGCTTCTTGGATCCTCGCGCACAGAAGCTTGTACGCGTTCAATTGTTTCTGCAGTCCGCCTGGAACGTGGGCGTCCTGTAGGTCGAAGTTTTTGCGTTGATCCCGTTGCCTCGAATGTTACGATCCATTTTTTGATTACATTCGTACTTGGACACTCGGTGATGTTGCGTAATCCAAACTTTACCCGAAAAAGCCGACGAACAGTCACGTATGAGCGATTGTTTTCATAAAAGGCGCGAACGCAGAAAGCGCGCTGCTCTCCCGTGAACGGACTCATTGCGATTAAAAATTTAGATTTCGAGCTGCAAGGAGATACCCTCCCCGCGCGTCTCGGTTATTTCGTTCGGGAATTAGAGCGAAACAAAAAGTGCACTTATTAACGGCCCACCCTGTATTTAATTTTTTTGACTTAATAACGATCAAATAAATTTCAAAATCACCGATATTTTAGACTGAATTTTTTACGTATTTACAATTATGAGATCTTATCGATCCTTCGATTAATAATGAATATGAATTCATAAATAATAATTTGATTATATGAGATGACTTAAACTAAAATACTGAATCAATAGAAAAGCAGCCATTCCCTCTGTTAGATAGCAGCTCCCTACTGACTACTCCCTCCTAGATCTGCCACTACTGTTGCTGCGATATTCTATAAGCTACTACGCCGCAGAAAGCTATATCTGCAACCAATAGTACAGATGAATTATCAAGTGTCATTAATGTAATATAATTCGTGATGTAAAGAGTAGGTGAGCGTCGTTTCTTTAATATGATTACCATATTCATTTAAATGTATATGAGGTGGATTGTCGGTGACCCATTACAAACGTCGCGACCCCTAGCGCCACTTCAGGAGCTACGCAGTCGTTTGGCGCTCCCCGTTGTTAAAGCGCATGTCACCTAAATAAATGTGCGTAATCCTTATTTTGATAACTTCTGGTGCGTTATCAAGTGATGCTTTATAATTTGCGTTGATTATGAATGACTACAGCAAAGGTCAGGCCACAATCTTATCTTCTGCTCTTTAAATGTTTGTGCTGTAGATCAATTGAAGTCAGTTTACTAAGAGCAACTATTGAATAAAGTTTTCGAGATATTATATTCGAGATCTGTATATATTTTCGTATAAAAAAAAAATAAGTGACGAAACAACAGTGTTGCGAAACGATATAAAGTGATATTTTTTGTGAATTAATATTAATTGTGAATTTTAAAATGCCTCTTCGTCGTAGTAAGGTAAGATATAGGTTTGTCTTCTTCCCAAACTCTTCCTATCTGTTCTTTTTGATTGCCTTGAGGTTTATTTCTTTTTATTGTAGGGGTTGTCTGATAGAGATAGCTAACAAGTGATAAGACGGCTTTTTGCAAATTGATTGACTTATGTTTTTTCTTTCTAAATAATTTTGACTCATTCATATTTCATTTTCCATCTGGTAAAACTGTTATTTTAATTCTTGAAACAAGACCACGTAGATACATTATTATTTATTGATGTAAGTATGTATATCGAAATAATATAATTATTCCAGATAATAATTATTTAACATCTTTTTCTTATTTTATTAAATCTGTATTAATAAAAATTAACATCACCTACAATTATTATTTATTTTAGTATCATTTAATATTTGTGATCCATAAACAGTATGATAAATAATGACAAGGCAACGATATCTGATATAATATGTAGTTCTATAATAATTTGTTGGATATATCATTTTGGTCCCATTTACAACTAATATCAGATTCGAAATTCATTTATGAATTTGTATACACTTTAGAATACATAATGTGTAAATATTAAATTTAAGTAAAGTTTATAACAGCAATATTCGATGACGATTGGGAAAGAAAATTGTTCATTCAGTGAATATAAATAAATCAAAATAATGTAGTTAAATACATAAACAAATATTATTTTCTTTTAATTATTATTTTTTAAGTTTAAATAAAGTCCAGTCATATTGTATTCTGAGCGTCTGAACTCAATACACTCTTGACCCTTATTGTATTAAAAACTAGCGGTCCGCCCCGGCTTCGCCCGTGGTACATATTTACGTTTTCTCTACATAAAAACCATCCTCGTACTTCAAGGAATGTAATAAAAAAAGAATTATCGAAATCGGTTCAGCCGTTCTCGAGTTATGCGCTTACCAACACATTTTGCGATTCATTTTTATATATAAGAAAGAAGATTATCTCTCTATAGTACATATTAGTATTACATATAATAAAATCAACAAAAAATGGTATTCTGTTTGAGCGCCAATAGAAGAGCAATGAATAATACCTACTGAATTGGTCTATCCGAACAATGGTTTTATTAGTTAAAAATTAAAATCTCATAATGTGAGAATATTGACTTGTTTATCGTAGAAGTAACCACCTAAGCATAAATTTGATTCTAAGCTTAGAGTTACTTAATAAGTAACTTATAAAGTTCTATTATCATTTAAAATTTCACCCTTGTTGTCTTCATTCAAATTACATTAACTTTAAAGACTAGACTAACAGTAAATGCAATGCACACATTAAAACACACAGTTTTATTCGCCTACCTACTTTTAATAGAATGGCGCCAATTTTAATAAAATTACCAGACTAACCAGTTAATTTGCTTTCATACAGATTATAATAATTATTGTTTATCTTTAACGTTTCTTACTGATAAACATGTGACCTATTTTAACATAATAAAATATTAATCTTTAGGTAGGTATTTAAACAGAAAAATCAACTTGTATCTTTTGTTTCAATGTTATCGATTTTTAAGCCTGTCCATATTGTACAGGACTCCACCCCTCTTCCCGTTGATAGAATCTTTATTAATGCATATTAATGAATTAACTTATAAGAAAAAATGCATGTGATTAACACCTAACCTTAACGGTATTCAGAATTTCATTATCACGGTCGCTCTTTCAAGGAATAGCCTAAGGAACTACGAATAGAAAAGCTAATTTAATAATTTGTATTAACCTAGAACGTTTTTTTATTGCGCTTTTTGATTATTCCCGTACTTAGGACCGTGTTCCAATTTATTTCTCTTTGGCATTATTTCAAATGAAACTACAATAATCATATTTCTACTATCTTTTTTGATTTAAGGTAGAGTTCTCTCTTTGTTAGTCATGTTGTATCTTCTATGAAAACAATAAATACAAAGGCATATCAGAAATCAGAATTACGCTGAAGAAGTATAGAGAGAATCTTTATTTACATTTTCTTCAAAAATACTTGTAATGCAAGGTTTTTTTTAAATTTTATTTCGTTCACTGATGTACCATTTTGTATATACATATTACCAACAGTATGAAAAAAGTTAAACCGAATAATGAATATGTTAAAAAAACCGGCGACGGTTAAGCGGTTGTCGAATGTTGTTCATAATTTTGGCACGTTAATTAATTAAGCTTTGTTTTAATTCACGAATAGAGGTAAAGAACTACATAAATTACATCACGTTTTATGTTAATGAGACGCTCAAAGTATTCTACAATTTTCGTAGAATTACCGTTAATTTGACATTATTGTTTAATTCAATTTTAAAAAGTTCTGTCAAAATTAAAAAGAACTATACTTAAGTAGTCCAGATTTTACAAAAATATTTCTCAACCTACAAGCTCACCATAATCAAATGTAATTGTAGAAGAATCATTTTATTGCAGGTTCTAGTAAAATGGATCTACGAGAACCAGCACAAGATGCAGAATCTGCGTCGCTGCAGTTCGACGCTACGTTACAAAGAGTTGGAGGAAAGCAATGTTCAACCGCTAGAGCAAGTTGCGCCCGTAACGTCAGCGGCCGCGCCCGCACACAAGCCACGCCCAGATGTCACACCAGAAACTTCCTTCAAGGTAATCATATGCATAGACATGAAACGAAACGTATTTTGGGGCTCATTATTATTCGCTATTACAATTTTGTTGTTGTCAAATAAGTTAGTAGTGTATGCAAATTACTGTTTTTGGTTCTAATTTTAATTTATATAACTTGTGAAAGGTATATAATTTAATTTGTTGACAACAACGTCTGCACATTGTTTTTGAACGAAACTTGTAAACAACTTAGGATCGTTCATTACCGATTTATAAAAAATTTCAATAAATAAAATAATAGTATTAAATAGATTCATATCTATTGTAAAGTGCATTATGTTAATAGTATAATCACAAAGAAATAGCTTGTTATTCACATATATAGCATATCTTTTATTACAGTATGACGACCTACAAGTGTCGTTGGCTGCACCTTACCAACTACAGCGCAAACCAGACGCGAACGATTTGGGATTTGGAAAATATTTTACGGATCACATGCTCAAAATTAATTATTACCAAGAGCTTGGTGGTTGGCAGAAACCTGAAATCACACCCTTTGAGCACTTAACGATACACCCAGCGGCGAAAGCCCTACATTATGCTGTTCAAGTGAGTTTTATATTCATGTACTTTGGTTTACTAATTGGTTTCTAAGATACATTAGATCTATCTAGAAAAGTAGGATTCACTGACTAGGTCACTAACTCAATATCAGAAAAATGCTCCTAAAAGGATACTTTATTAGTTATAAATTGCAATACTAAATCACTAAAACAAATAAATTACCTACTTTTAGATTTTTTCCTCTTGCGCAAGAGGAAATGACATTGTAAGAAGTAAAAAAAAATCTTATAAATAAAACAAACACATCATAATTTTAAACGACGTAGTAAATAAAAAATGTGTCGTATTTTATCAAATGGTATTTTTTTTAGTTGTTCGAAGGATTAAAAGCGTACCGGGGGGTCGATGATAAGATAAGATTGTTTCGGCCTGAATTGAACATGGAAAGGATGAATCTCGCCGCCCAAAGGTCGGGTTTGCCGATGTTCGACGCTGAAGAGTTAATCAAATGCATCATTCGGCTCGTACAAATCGACCAGGAATGGGTGCCTCACTCGGAAACGTCGACGCTTTACATACGACCTACATTAATTGGCACTGAGGTATATTTCCTTCACATTTGTTGTTATTGTTTTCAATTGTACATTATCTACATTCTATAAACAAACGTTTAGCAATCCTAATATGCTTAATGAGCCCGTATGTGTGTTATTGCGATGTAAAGTGATTTATAGTAGCTGTTTAATTTGACGTTGATATTTTAGATATGATTACGAATTTCTGTTTAATTCATATAAAATATATTGAGTTATGTTTTGATAAAATTAATTTATCATAGTTTTGTTTTTGAAACTAATTAGTCATTACACAGTTATTCTCAGAACTTCATAACTTTTATGGATTAACAAACAAGGATGTAAACCATTAATAGCTTTGCGTAATTATTTCTCAAGATAACCATATATTTACTCAAGTTATTGCGCCTATAACAAAAATTTTTTCAAACGTAAATTTCCTTATCTAATAAGTTACATGAATGCTTTCAGTACAATGTCGCGATTCGATTGTTATTGTTAAAAAATTATTGTTATGTTTAATCTTCAATGACACGGGCTTTTTAATTAATTTTTGATGGTTTTTAGCCTACGTTTGGGATAATAAAGCCAGAATCGGCAATGCTCTTCGCAATTCTAAGTCCAGTGAGTGCGTATTACAAGACGAATTCGGATGGAGCGGTGTCAATATACGCGGACCCGAATGTGGTCCGAGCGTTCCCTGGAGGCGTGGGCAATAGGAAAGTCGGCTCTAACTATGGGCCTACGATAGGTAAGCGTTTTTTACCTATTAAATAAATTAAATAAATAAATAAATATTTCGGGACAATTTTCACACATATTCGTTTTAGGTGTTTATTGTTCAGAGCTGTGTAAATTTTTTACGGTTTAAAGGATGAATTCCTTGATTCTTAATTTTTAGGTAGTGTTTGTTTATGATACTTTCTATTAATTAACAATGGTTGTAAATTAATAGTAAGTTTTCATCATTACTATTAATTATTATTATTAGTAATAACTACGTTAAATAAGCTATACTTATAGGGATTATTGTAGTTGTAGTTCACGTGTGGCAATTATTCTACTGAAAAATTCAAATCTTACATAAATGTATGTACATTAAATTATATAGTGTTAAATAATGGTCTTTTTTATAGGGAAAACGCACAATGTTTAATCTAACATTACGTTATGAATACTTTTATTATGAAATGTAATTAGAACATTAGGTGTTAGCTGATAATTATATTGTTTGGTCTTGTGACGCATTATCAAAAATAATAAGATAAATTTTCGATAAAGGTATCATATGTTGTGTGTATTCCTATGTAAACAAAAGCTTAATTCCATGATATATTATTTCTTATTTAATAAGTGAGGTTGGGTTGGGTTTTTGCAACATTGTTATTATTTAAAACGTAATGTAATAATTAACGTTAATTTGTTTTTTTATAATTACCAATTTTGCATATTTCATACATGAATCACAAATGTTCTATGAACAACAATATAATATAATATGGAATAGAACCAAGAGTTCCAAATAAGGAAATAAACTTGTTCTTTACTTTATTTTGTATGATTACATTGCCTACATAAGTTTCATTGAACTACTTTCAAGCGTTAATTAAAATAATATAAACAGATATAATATAATGCGAAACTTCATCTGGACTTATAAGTGTGGATTATTAAAATGAGACCTATGTATGTTGTAGAGATAACGTCGCGAGCTGCAAAATTAGGACATCAACAAGTATTATGGCTATTTGGGCCTAACCAAGAGCTGACTGAAGTCGGAGCTATGAATATCTTCATCGTTTACATCAATGAGCACGGAGGTTAGTTGAAAATAAAAAATCTCGGTTTATTTACGTGTTATTAATCTATTTCTTGTTAAAATTTAATCGACTTATTTTTCTTATTCTGGATTCATATCAATGGAATCCATACATGCTCCCTTTTCAAACATCACGCGATCGAGCTGTTTCTATAAACACATACAAGATATGAATTCCCATAATTATCATTATCCGTGTAAGCGTACATATTGTCATGTTATCGCGTGGTTCTGACCCCGCGACCCGTAAATTCTCGTCCCGCATCTGAAGCAATAAACGGGGTCGCTCACATCATACAGATTATTCTAGACTAAACTCGTTTGTGCATTTCTTTTAGATAAACAGTTGAGCACGCCGCCATTAAATGGTCTCATACTGCCGGGAGTCACTCGACGGTCTATTTTGGAGTTAGCGAGCCAATGGGAAGATGTCACGGTCAAAGAGGAGGTTATAACTATGGAGCGGTTGATACAACTTAACAGTCAAGGCCGGGTATGTATCTTTAATTAAAAATGATTATCTTTAACTCGTATCATGCTTGTATGAATGAATTTGCTGAAAATTTGCTTTCAAAGTTGTATAATAATGAGAATACACGTAATTAGACCATTTGTAAAGATATAATTCCATAATTACCCCCCCCCCCCCCCTTAAAGGAAAAATTCAAGTCGTAGCCATTAAACTACTAATCGGTCAATTAACTTATCTTTATGGAGTGACTATTCTATTCAATCTCATTGTTGTTTTTATTCCACACAGTAAAACATTTTATTTATTCAAGCGATTTCTCTCTAAATAACATATTTACAGTTCAATAACTAGCAACACTGTAGTGCCAATGAAACAGATGCGTTTTCAATTCCGAGTTATTAAAATTATAATATTCAGATAAGATGTATGAAATGTATGTTTTATGCTCTATTACAGTTACTAGAGATGTTCGGAGCTGGCACGGCGGTTATCATAACGCCGATCAGTAACGTGGGCTACATGGACAGCAATATTTCCATCCCCACTATGCAACACACCTTACCCGTGTACCAACGACTAAAGGACACGCTATTGGCCATACAATATGGCCATATAGAACACCCGTACGCTAAAATCATATCATAGCGCAGTGCTTAACGACTTTGGTTTAAACTAGTGATATAGTGCAGTGGCGGCTAAACATTCTTGTTACATAACAAAGATATGTAAAACGATGTGTGATACGAAAAACATCGAACGATTTTCGCAAATAAACTTATCTCATTGTAAATATTATGAATAGGATTATGTTTTGAGTATACACGTGCCTTGAGTTTAGCTTTTGCGCACTGATTTTAGGTTAGTTTTACGAATTTACAAGATTATGCGTGGTTTATTCAAGGTCCAGTTAGAAGTTCCACTAATGTTCCCTTTCCATATTCTAAGTATGCAACTCTGTATTTTTTTACAAAGTGTTGCTTAAAGATAATAACAGCTTTCTTAAAACAAGGTGTTGAACGAATATATCGTATTTTTGACGGATTATATTGCTAGAAACTTGAACTAAATAATTTAGATTGAGTTTATAAACTAGCGGGTAACAGTGACTTAATAAATGGAAGGGTCGAGGGTGAAATATATTTTTTTATTCTTATCATTAATTAATTTGAAAACAATCAAATAAATCAATCCTGATGCACATACTATAGTAGAGCCATTTTAATAGGCAACATTTGACAGTTCAACAAAATTCAAAAACGTAACCTAGTAACGACGACATAGAATAACATGATATTTCGTTTTGTTAGAACTGCACATTTGCTTAACTTTTTTCAATTACGATTACATATTTATAATAATAATGACCTATACAACTAATTTTAGGATTTGATTTTACTGATAAACCATTCTAAACATAATAAACAATTTCTGATTTAAAGAACTGACGTCGCTACAATTTTGTGTCAATAAACCTTTTTTCTTTTTAAATACCAGAGACGTTACTCTAAAAATCGAAATCTGACATCTAGAATCGAATGCATTGATTACTTGGGAATAAAAATAAAAACAATGATCATAAATTATTGACATGTGTTTCAAGTGCGATTGACAAATGTTTCAAGTTCGTATCGATTAATTCACTTTAATCGATGTTTTTAAGCAGGTTACCACCCTATGAAGATAAAATTGATAGACGTCAAATGTTGCCTATTAAATTGGCTCGACAATAATGATGCAGAAACTTATGAAAACAAATAAATCATAATTTATTGCCGTCTTGTATTTTCTAGCTACTGTTATTTATTTATCATATTCTATATCAGCTATTATAATATTATGTTTTTATATCCTAGTTATATATACACTATTATGTTCAGCGTAAATAAAATGTGGGTTTTCCTATACGTAATTACCTTACCTTGACTCGTTCCTAAATTTTAATAAGTATTTGATAAGAGACTATTTAAATGTTTAGTAGTCAAATTAAATGATGTAATTAATGTTATATATGTTATGGACGAGGTAATAATACATTGGGACATTTTGCATATGCCCACGCATTAGTTACAAGTCAATATTTAGGTAATTGTTGTTTTTGCGGGCACCATATATCTACATAGTTTCACTGGTTACTTACTGGCTTTTAATTGACCAAACTAATCTAGCGTACAAGTCGATGCTCTATAGTCTATGTAGTTTCAAATGCCGAACCAAACCCAATCTTTCGCTCTAAAATATATGTTTTCATGCTGCATAATGCACCGATATTATGAAGAAGCCCCTGTTTATTACTTGTCCATGACATACATATTTTAAATCAGTGCAATATAATGTGTCTAAGTGTATAGTTTTGTAGATAATGGCTGTAATGTGATCAGAATGTGATATGTGTATGTAACAAGGTAAAGGCTATATTTAGCTTTGAAGAAGCATTTGTTGAAATCTCTTTGAAATTTTACTCATTTCTATACATTTCTTACCTTTGAAAGGCAATATTGCCTGAATAATGTTTTGTCAAACTGGTTTTTTTCTAGTCTAAGAATCTATGTAAATCGAATGTGAATAAATTATTTATAATATTTTAAGTGAAAATTTCTTTCATTTACTTACCAACATTATTTCTACGTATTTTTGCGTAACCAACCTTTCGGCGCCTCGCGCGGTTTTTACAAATCAATGTTGCTGACGCACGTTGAATGGAAATTTCGATGATTTGCTAATTTAATTATAATTAAAGTTGAACAAAATTTTCATGACCGTGAGGGTAAAATAAAATAAGTGATTAGCATACATTAACGTTTATTTTACGTGAAAAATTACAAAATGTACAATTCGATTTTGAAAAAATGAAGAATATTTCGAGATCGTACAATAGTAGTAGTAATGTTTTATTTTCCTTATTCTGGAGGTAGAGGTAGATCGTCTTCAAACATATCACTTTTCTTCTTACTATCTTGTCGTTTTACAGAGCGAGATAGTGGCTGCATTGACTCGTTCACGACGCTCGAGCTCGTGTTACTGCAAAAATATATAGGCTTTTAAATAAATCAGTAGATAACTATATCACTTCAATATTTGTTTTTGTTGCAATATTTGTTTTGTATTCATGAAACTTTTTTTATTATCTTATTAAAAACATTGTATATCATTATATTTTGATTTTCTCTTCATTTAATTTAACTGCGCCACTTTAACATCGACCATTTTATTTACGACGCAGAATAATTCAAATTCATGAATCGGAATTGATAAGTGAATGAAAACTCATTTAATATTAATAAGTTTGACCCTATGATGCCGTCACGTGCCAAGTCTGGGATAAGCCGTGCTACCGAATCTAGTGCGCAAAATATTAACGAACAATCTAGAAAAAAAAATATATATTTTAAATATGAACTCGCGTTGTTTAGCGCAAAGCAAAGTTAAATGAATTAGTAGATCCCATTCGAGAATATTCTATTAAACAGTCTGTATACATATAAAAAACATTTTGGTACCAATTAAAATCTCATCTCCAATTTTGTATATTTTGGTCTACAGGAAACACGACATAATTAATGAAATCTTTTGTAACCTATAACCTTGAATATCTTATCTCAGACACACGAGATTACATAATTTTCGGACAGGTTTATAATTTTTAAAAATAAATGAAATCAAATTTTCGGTTTAAAAAAATTAAATCGTTTTTATATTTGTCTAACTATAATGTTTAGATAAAATGGGAGGCCTGTATCCTTCTCCTTACCCAGTCTTTTTCTTTAATGCCCTCCATGAACCCTCCCATTAGGTACCTATACCTTAGCTATTAGAAGCGGACAACACATTTGCGAAGAAATTATCTGTCTTCTAGTCAATGAAATTTATAATATTATTCATGTGGTATGAATATTTTTTTCATATTGGTTTTAAAATAATCACTAAGGATCACTTAACACAAAGGTGAAGAAGATAATATAAGATATTGGGCACGTGCCAAACTAATGCTCTTACAGCCCGGCAATAATGTTGTAATTAGCTTGGCATATTTCAGATATCACATTAATTAGTAGTAAATGATAATTTAGAATATATTGTTAAATTTGTTAAATGAAACACTTAAAATAATGAACGCAATTATATTCATTGGTTGAGTATCACTACATAGTATAAAACAAAGTCGCTTTCCCTGTCCCTATGTCCCTATGTCCCTTTGTACGCTTAAATCTTTGAAACTACGCAACGGATTTTGATGCGGTTTTTTTTAATAGATAGAATGATTCAAGAGGAAGGTTTATATGTATAATAACATCCATTAAATAGTGGAGAAGTACTGTTATTTTTCAGGTTTCTAATGTGATGTCGTAAAAAAATACATTTTTTCCGCTTACATTGCAAACGCAGGCTGAACCCTACGAGTTTTATCAAAATAATGTACTAAGAATTATACACATTGAAAAGGTCCACAGAAAAGTCCGCGATGGTATATGTCTATCTCTTATGGATAACCCACAATAACTTTTTTTTGTCATTTACTTTTTACGACAAATAATGGCTAATTTTCGAAGCGATTTTAACCAATACAGCATTAATCCTTAACCAATTAAATACCTTGAATACAATGTTCATTTAATATAGATCTATATGGCCCTTTACACCGTATGATTTAAGTGAATATTTTCGAAGATATTACAGATTTAAAAACTGCGGGACGTAGCGTTTGCGGTGGGTAGGTACCGACCGGCCGCCCGGTTATCTATTTTATACCCGTGAAGCCGGAGCGGGCCGCTATGTTTTTATATATGTACAACGTTCACAGTTTTTCTGTAGTGTATTTAGTATCAGCATTGCACCCGTGCGAAGCCGGGGCGGGTCGCTAGTTTGTAATAAATTGTTGAGTTATAAATCTTGCTTTAAACCTTATAATCTTAATCTTAATACTATTATAAAGGCGAAAGTTTGTAAGTATGGATGTATGGATGTATGGATGTTTGTTACTCTTTCACGTAAAAACTACTCAATGGATTTGAATGAAACTTTACCACAATATAGCTTATACATCAGAATAACACATAGGATAGGTTTTATCCCGGAAATCCCACGGGAACGGGAACTATGCGGGTTTTTCCTTTGAAAACGCGGGCGAAGCCGCGGGCGGAAATCTAGTGTCCAATAAAATGCTAACTAACAAAGACACAAATAATATACAGGGACGATTCGTTTCTTTTTATATTGTGAATTTAAAAAAACTTTAAAATATTTATCCTCTCATTCTGATGTACCGAAGTAATGTATCGCTGTTTATGGTGTTAAACAAAAATAACCTCTATAGGTACAGATAGTTAAATGTTGCAATAAGTAACAGAAATGTCATTCGCATTCATTTTTGATGAAAATTTAATCATTTTTGAATCGTTAATTGTTAACCTACTTACATACTGACTGATAATAATTATAGCTCTCATATAGGACATACTATTATTATCAGATATGCAATAATTATCCTACAGTTTGAGCTTCCTCTACAAACTGAATAATTTTTAAACAAATATTACAAAGTCAACATACTGTAAAAACTCATATAATATGTTTAAGTGTTTTTTCATCGTTTTAAATGACACTGTCGTCAAGTACAGAGATAATTTATTATTGTACCTACGTCACTCGTGTAATCTCAGTAAAAATATTTCTTTGTATTGAAAGTATGTGTTTGTCTCGCCGTGATATCATGTAAATAGAAGTCGTATTCGCAAAATATCTTGTTTGTCATGGGTAAACAGAGTCCCACCTAACAGGCCTCTGGCACACCCACTGTTAGATAAGATGCTGAAACATTAAAAATTGGATCTGTTGAAAAAAGAAGAATATTTTCACCCAATACAATTTATTAGGTAGAAAAAAATTTACATTTACTAACATCATATTATGAGAATCACGGGCAAAATGAAATCATTCGCATATTCTAGTCGTTTGGTCGATTTTATGATTATGTATTTATGTGTTTTGGTCGATTTTGTGATGATGTACGTGTGACACTTTGTATGCAGTTTTTTTAGGCTTGTAAAAACATTATAGTCTATTTACTATTATTGTTAAAACTAAATATTTAATATATTTTTTTGTTATATATCTGTAGTTATGTCATTTCTCAATTAATTTAACCAAACTAATATAGGTACTTACGTAATGTTTAACTAAATTATATTAAATACTAACCTGTTTCCAGTGTTTAGCCGACTCTCGCTTGGCCGCCGCGTTCCTGTCGCTGCGCTTTCGCCTCGTGAAGCCGCTTAGTAATTTAAATATGTATAAATTATAAGTAAGCAATTTAATGATTTTTTTTTTATTTTTTTTTAAATGGCATTCTATATTCAGTGTTTACAGTACATAAACATTTTGGAATAATAGTTAGGTTAGAACTGTAAACTAACAACAGTTAAACAAAATATTCTTATCCTCGTAGATTAATTTTACCTCCAAGGGAATTAAAATACTGTAAAAACTAAAATGTTTAACTTGTACTAAAATATACCTAATAAAAGATCTACAAAATATCAATACAATAATTAAATATAAATGTACCATTTGATTAACCTCATGGCATGAGGTATCATTAAGTAAAGTGCTAATATCACATAGAAATAGAAAAAATCCTAACTGTAGAGGTCGTTTTCCTCTCAACAAGTTTGATTAAATCAAGCAGTTTTAACCGGTTAATTATTATCAATATATATCGTGTACCATATTCGAATCCAGTTCGTGTCGAACTTATTGCATCATTTGTGATTATTTATTTATTATGTATCGTGATAACTATGAATACTCTAATAGGAATATTTATCTATTTGTTGTAACCTTACCTCGCATGGATTCTATTGGTGATTGGCTTGCACCAGATGAGAAGCTACTCGCTGATGTAATGTTGGCTGTTTGGGAAAACATAGAAATCCATAAAGTATATATTCAAATTCTTACTTGTATTATTTCCAAAATATTTTACAATTTAATTACATACATCATTTAATGCAACAATAAATTAAACCTATATACCTATTTATTCAAAATGTTATAAAAAATATAAGTAGCGTATTTTATACGTATATACCAAGCCAGCGTTAGTGACAGGGACAGCTTTTATCTCGTTATCGCTCATTAGCTTAGTTTACCTTTAAGTTCAAACGTTCAATAATTAGCTGGACGTTAGATAACATGTACCCATAATGCAGACGTCAACAATAATAATTAACCCGACTGACTTAATAATTAACGGTTCTTTAAAGCAATAATTGAGACAAATAATGGAAAATATGTTGTATGTCTTTATCCTGAATGCGATATTCCTACTTTTTAGAAGATAAACGATTATGTTTATTGTCTATATTGTAAGACGAATTTGTAATTCAGATAAATAAAAACAATAATTTTTCTCTTCATTTCTGTATGTATCATGTTTACAAGCAGAATTTAAGCTCAATTATTTATGCTTCAACTTAAATAATAAGAAAAGTTATTATGAAATTTTATCAGTTACTGGGCAAGGCAGTTAAACTTCGAGAATACAAATTATACTTAAAAATAGCTCTTTTATTATTAGGAAAAATATTAGATTGTAAGTAATAATGTTATCAATATAGATAGTACGTCATCATATTCTGCTTAATTTTCAAAACAGGTTTTTAACATTGTTGACGTCATCGGCGCATAAATCACAGCGTTATCGCGGTTCAAAGTTAGTGATAGCGATTTCTATAATAATGCCACTGTACTTGTTGCAAAAACAATTGAAAATACGTAAACACGCTCGTGATAAAGGACGTTGTTAGGAAACAAACAATTAACGCAATCGTTTATTTTATGACTATTCCGAATATTTATGGAAAATTTACATTTGATACAACAATTGGCAGCATACGTATTGGTTCCGTTGGTATTTACAAGCAAATATAAAAAAAAAGAAACATGTTCTTACCCCGTTCCTTTTGTTTCGCTCTAGCCACCGCTCTCTGCAACTCACGATTCCAAACACTGGTTTCAGACAAGCCCTGGTCACCGCATAGTTTTACTATGTGCTTCAAACCTGTACAAAAATTGTCAGTAATTTTTTTCGTTATATTTTAGTAGGTATCTTAATTGAGTGGTTTCTACATATTTTCTAATTTATATTTTGGTGTTATGAAACTAGGTCATGATTGGTAAGTACATATACCAAATATTATCCAAATGGGTTCCGTCGTTAAAGTCAATACAAAGCCAAAGTAAATATTTTTTAAAACTTAATAAGGAAGTATTTTGATTTTCCATTTACACAAGTCTTACTATGAATATAACTTTTATCTGATGCAAATTAGAAATTTCACTGTACTATCAAAGTTGGAAAACAACTGCATTAAAGCATAACGAAAATATTTACCATGAGAGATAACGACACAAACATAATATGAATAACATTTTACAAAACATCTTATTTCTATGTGACCTAAATAAGTGTATTCGTCATTGCTCACTGCTCAGTTTATATAATACCTATATTGATAGAAATCATTTATTACGTATATTATAGCACAAGTATTATGAGAACATATTGTGTTTAATAGTATGTTTTCGCTATTATTATCATATACTAAGATTATAAACGTGAAATTTAGAAGTTAAGATCTTTGTTACTCCTTATATATTAAACTACCACCTGCCACCTGCGGTGTTCCCGAACAACTACGACATTGGGGCCTTCAAGAAAAGAATTTATTTGTCCATAAAAGGCCGGCAAAGCACCTGTAACACTTCTAGTGTTACAAGTGTTTATGGGCGGTGTCGACCACTTAACATCAAATGGCCCACCTGCCCCTTAGCTTGCTCTGACATAAAAAAACTAGCTTTCTGCCCGCGGCTTCTCCCGCTTTGTCTAAAACATAATAATAAATTATATACTAAAACCTTCCAGTTGAATCACTCTATCTAAAAAAAAAACGCATCAAAATACGTTTCGTAAATTTTAAAGTTGTTAAGCATACAAAGGGATATATGTACAGAGAATGTGACTTTGTTTTATACTGTGTAGTGGTTTTCTAGAGACATAATATATTATTATGGCCTGGATTAGCACATAGACTTTTACAAGGGTACCGCACGAAGCCGCGGGCGCCAGCTAAAGTTTCTAAACGCTAAGAATAATTAAATAAAAATCAAATCAAATAAAAATAAAGTTTAGTCTGATTACATTGAATATCATCTGGAAACCTTGCGTTGAGTTTCTTGTAGACTCCAAGAGCTTCTTGATACCGGCCACTGGCGCGCAAACAGCCGCCGATTAGCAGACCCCATTGCGGCTGTAAGTGTTATAATGAAGACATAATAATATTAATTTTATTAAAGAATTCCACAAAAAATTAAGATTTTTTTTCTACGTATTTTTCCAGGATAAAAAGTATCCCATTTTATGCCCAGGATAATAAGGTATAATTGTACCAAGTTTCATCGAAATCGAACCGTTAGTTTTCACGTGATGCCTGAACATACAGACAGACAAAAATTTTTTTAATCACATATTTGGATTTGGTATCGATCCACTAACACCCCCTGCTATTTATTTTTTCAATATTTTCAATGTACAGAATTGACCCTTCTACAGATTTATTATATGTATAGATATAAGTGGATAATTTCATCGCATTAATGGTCTATGTAAATACATATAATAAATGGAGTTTTGCATCGAGGAAAGTAATGGCTCCAATTTAAAGCATGAAAAAAACCATTTTAGATTTTACAATTATTCGTGTTTATTTCTTTAAAAAATACGTCGTTAAATTGTTAGAATAATTTACATATAGTTTCTGCCAATTTTACACCTGAATCTATTTGCATATTATGACACTGACTAGCACTTAAGACGATACACAAAAAAAAATCCACTGCTTGGCGGGCGGAGTCTAATAGCTCGCTATCGCGAACGCGGGTGTGCGCGAAGTCATTCTTGCAAACTCGCCGCGCTGCCGCTGGCCGACTCGGGACAAACATGTATGGAGTCGTCATACAGTTATAATATTGTTATACATTTATTCAATTGTTGATTTATTGGTTTTATTTTCTTGCTTATAAACAAATAATCTTCTTTCCAACAACTACTTAGACATTATTAATAATTATTATTATTTCGTAATGTTTACTTTATTACAAAATAATACAGGTTATAAAATAATAATCTTTAAAATAACAAAAAATATTGTTACTCTGAAAAAATGGAATGGTAATCAATAACGCGGAATACTCAATTGATTTAGATAGAATTTGATGCTGACGTAGATATTACATCATGCCCAGAAATGAAAGGTACTATTTCTGAAAGAAGTTATAAATCCTAATTCTTCTCAGTCAAAGTCAAGAGTGGAAGATATCACTAATACAGTAAAACTGATGCGAAACTTTGGATGTTAATTTGTATATTTTTTTGTTAGTTGTTACTTAATCACGTCAAGACTACATTACCAATTTTGATAAAATATAGCTAATTGCCTGGATTTACACATAGGATACTTTTTATCCGAACTGAACACTTCTGTGGGATAAAACAGGATTCACGATATAACCTAATTCCAAGCGGGCAAAGCCGCGGTCGGAATGATATTTTTTTAAATAGAAAAATTGTTTTAAAAAAAACACAAAATATATTGATGCATGTATTTATTTTTTGCACTCTATTATAATTGTAATTATTCATTACAAATAATCAAAATAAAATAGCCAGAACAAAGTTAGGCCCTGGTAGGGTAGGTAGGCAGGTACAGCAATGTGAGACGAACACTGGCTTATTTATACCAATAATAATGTATTATAAACATTAAATTAAGTTTACAACAAAAATACATAATATTAGCTAATGTGAAAACGAATCAAACAATCATCCCACAACAATGAAATGTGCACACAAATATTCATCCAAATCGGTTCATGTGATTAGGAGGAGTGACTGCAGCGCCATCTTCCGGGCCCAATTGTGTTTCCAGATCACCCAGGAACTCAATTGAATATAATTACACAAAATTTTTCGAAATTAAAACTCACATTACTATGTAAATATGAATATAAACCTGTTTTAGTACTAAGCAATTTCCCGCACAGGTGTAGTAAGTATAAATGAAATAAATATCAACATCAAATTCTTTATACAACATACTTATCTACCACCTACTAAGAAATGTAATTCTTGAAATTTTTTCGTATTTTTTTTAAATATAATACTACTCCAATGAGCCCCTGTTCCATATCACGTCCGCCATACTTCCACTAAGTTCACCATGATTTTTTATTTCTTTGCACTTTGTTGCTTTTTACTAAAAATGGAATCATGCGATAAAACCAGTAGAACGTTGATAACATACATTTTTGACTGAATAAAGGTACTTACGAAGGAGTGGGTTCACATTGTGAACAATCAGTGGGTTTATTTTCCTTCTGGATTCCGGATTTCTGAAAAGATTATCTATGCTATAAATGAAAAAAATCTTACACATTCGTTATGTACTTAAAACAGGGGTACATATCAAACATCGTCTATAATACAATTATCATCAAATTTAAAATAAAACCAACTTCTTCATTAATTTGTTCCAATTGTAAGCATTCTTTTTTCTCCAACCTTTATGTTTCTTCTTCTTATTTTCTTTATTGTCCCCATTTGTCTCATTTTGTCTTATCGTGTTGTCACCCTTTTTTACGATTGCGCGAGCGACACAAGTTCCCCGTGTGACGGCCGTAGCGGGAATGACTCGTGCAGCGATCGGGGTAGGAAGGTACAGGGCGGCTCTCGCTATATTGGCTGGTCGCGCGCTAATTTCAAGTATTTCTTGTTTATTTCAAAACCATCGCATATTTCAAAATTCTAAATCGGTAGACGTATAGGTTGTATATTTTATAGTTAATATCCAAAAAGTCGTAACTTTACGTTTGTTATTTTGAAGATGCCAGAGATTATAAAAAAATAACAATGAGAACTTTGTATTTTTTTTCTATCGAGAAAATATCATGGAATCATGTTTCTAAAACGGTAGACGTATTGTGTTACTATTGAACTTTCTTGTCAAGAATTTTCATCACGACAACTTTAATAATATAAAAATTACGAAGGTTTGAAAAGGGCCGTAAATGTTAGAAAAATTAATTCATCACCTTAAAATAACTTATGATTATACCCGGCGCGGCCTAAGATGATCCCTATGACAGTTCGTCTTAGTGATTGCTCGTATGATGGATCGTGTCGATACTTTACTATTTTATAGGCTAAGGCGTGGTTTGCATTCAGCCACGTCGGTAAACATGTTTTTACAAATATTATAAAATGAATTTTTAACGTCTATTATGTAAACGAAACGGTAAGTAAAACGAAAGTTTTCCAAAACATAACAATGCACCTTATCATTTTCTCGTAATCTTTAACCCTAAACGGGTAAACTTTAACACAGTGTATATTATTTTGCGATCTTCTGTTCCATTTAATAGAGAATGAACTATAGCTTAAGCATGGAAAAAATGTGAACTCGTTTCCATTATCGAAATTTGTTTATCGATACTTTCCGCACTAGTCGATAAATGCCAACGATGTAAGTTATGAAGGACGTAAACGTAAAGTCAGATTGATATAATTTCTCGTAAATGTTAAGAATTGTTATAATTCCAACGGAATATCATTGTAATGGCATAAAGCTACGTAAAAATTAATAAATGCCATTTTTAGACGCCTCCAATACGTTTCTAATTTAATGGTGACGCCATTACAAGTTTGTCTCTTGAGAATAACTGTCAGTGTCATAGGGATCATCTTAGGCCGCGCCGGGTATAATAAATACGACTCACATTATTTGGCTGCAAGCGTGCAGCTCGTCGATAGTATTGCAACGCTTCCTCCGGTGTCGACTCGCCAGCCAGCCA
>CAJQZN010043269.1:0-61629 GCA_907164685.1 Colias eurytheme
ATATTTTAAGTAATTTGAATAAATAATCACACATTAACTAACTGCATTCAAACAGTCAGTATTACCAATTATTTCGATATCAAACATTGAGGCTTTGTGGCGTAAGGCTTGTTACAAATTGTGTCAATTAATCGAGGCACCAACATGGACCACTAATATTTACACAAATTATGTGCGACATTATTTGTATACTTTTAGTACATAAAGAAAATGTTTTCATTTAAAAACAATAAACGGCATAGGAACATAAAAATATAATTCATATGTAGTACTATAAATCTCAGTCTAAGTACTCATTAATTCGCATTCACTTGTACCTTACTTTAAAAATAAAAAAAAGTTTTGCAAGGGACGGGTATTTCAACACACACAAACACTTATGGCAGTACTATTTCCATCTGGCAGCTGTATAACATGATATGAGTATATCTACGGTTGTTCATAGTTATGCGAACAAAAATTATAATTTATAATACTCAAAGTACTTATGACTAGTCATAACTTTGAATGAGAAACAATAGTAAACTCATCAAAATTCCATTTACAATGTGTGTAAATCAATAAACCCCAACTTCTGTGCGGCTTCATGTAAAAGTTCTTCAATAAACCCTTATCAATGTACACACATTAAAACTCTAAGCTTTACCTTCAAGACCTACCGTCTATTCCAATTAACAACATGAGTGTACTTTAACCGGCAAACTTTAAATAATTCAGTCGACAAAGAATCTGAAAATCGACAAAGAATCTTGTAAAGGAACTTTCGGTCTATGTACATATACTCTACTTAGGTCTATGTACTTATACTCTAGACTCAACTTAGTTGCTTCGTGTAGAAACTCCGTCGCGTTTGGAGCTTTTTCTCTTTGGCGTTTTTGTATTCGCGTCGGCATGGACTGTTCCTTAAGTCTAATATTGTGTTCACTTTGTCTACGATTTTCTTTGCGGTGTCGTGATCGCATTCGAAGTCGTGTTTCTTGTACACTGTTGTTGGTTGAAATGCACTGGTGTTGCCTGGAAATAAAACGTTTTGAGATATTAAAAATATTGTTCAAAAACAATACTTTGAAACATATTTTAATTTTATACTTATTAATTATCAAACATTTTATTGTAAATATTGATTATTATTTATTACATACCTGCACTGTAGCGATCATTGAAAGCAGTATCATGACTAGGCGAGTATAAAATACGAAATGCAGTCTTGTTGCTTTTAGCTTCTAATATCTGACACCACGCTACCGAGTTCATACTGTGTAAGAAATATTTTGGTCGAGACTGAAACAAAAAAAATAAAAATTACAAATTATGTAATGAAGATTATGAAGAAATATTTTGTGATAATTGTTCAAATCTAATAAGTGCTTGCTTGAAAGGATATTCTCCTTATACTCTCATACAATAAACATTTAAGTAGCTTGCCTTTTATGTAATAATGAAATATGTGAAAATTCAACTTTCTATCACACTTGATTATTATTTTTTTCAATATAGTTAAAGGCAATAAAACCAAAAGATAATATAACCATTTATGTACCCAGAATTTTTTCATGTTCCATTCCAATACAATATATTTAAAATTTTATTGTTAATTTGCTCTCACCCAAAACGCATGTTTTTGCGTAACCAACGGGACCACTTCAATTTGATCCAATGTGATGCCGAGCTGAACTGGTGTGCTAGTCCTCATCTTGTGTAAAAGTTGTACCCTGTATAGTTTATCCTGAGGTGCGTCTGTTATAGGGGTTCCCGACTGCAAGCCAAACCCTTTGTTACCTATGGCGACGATGAAATAAAAATACATGCTATTATAGTATTGTAATTTCAACCAGTGTTAGACTATGTTTAAAATGTGTTAGAAAATAATATTGAAATATATTCTTTTGTTTGTGGATGGAAATTTGACTCTGAGGTACTTTCTCAATTTTATAAAACTATGCATCTATGTGCAAAATCAGAATTCACAATGTTAAAATATTTTTTTTGAAATACAAGTGAAGAGAAAATTATTTATAGTTTGAGGATTGATTGCGTATATTATAATGTTTCAAATTTAAGAGAATCATTTATTAAATATGAACGAATTTAATTTTACATTACAGGTTCTTCAGTAAACTTACCTTCCATAACAGAATCGATGACCTTATTGATTTCCGAAGTATCGCTACCCTCAGTGTGCTGTCTGGAAGAGTTCACATTACTCTGGCCAGACACAGCTGCTTTTGGAAAACAGTGAAATGCATGTCCCATTTCTATGTCTGGTATAGGATGTGTGTCCACTTTTATCTTGGTTTTTACATCAATAAGGCCGAGACAAGTAAAGCCAAACTTTGAGCATGGTTCGTTGTTATCAAGACAGGGAAATGCCCAGTCTACTTCACCATCGTCTTCTGCTATGCAAAGGCCATAATCGTGCACAGATCCTAGTGTTATTTCTGGATGTTCTATGCTGGAAGAGATTAAAATAAATCAGTATTTTGGCATTTTATTCTACACGAAACCAACTGGGGATGTCTTATTCTATAGAAATTAGGCTATGTATATTTAAACCAAACGTATATTTTTTAATTGGAATGTGAATATGATCCTTGAATCAATAATCATGATGACCAATAAAAATCTTTTCTTTAATAGGTTAAACTTATAGATACAATAGCAGACGTTCATTTGGATATCGACATTATTTAAAAATTAATTCTACCTACCTGTACTTGTAGCATGTGAAACCGATCAAGTCTTTGATCTTAGCACTGGCAATAACACAAACAATAACGGGGTAATTTTGATGTTTCTCTGGTAACATAGTCATAAAGATCTTAAAGACTTTAGTGGGTAACCCCAGCTGTGCCGTGCCATCGAACTTTGCATACTCCAGATACTGACGATGGGGAAAGTCTGGACATTTCTCTAGTTGTTCTGTTAACAAGGACTGTTTCTTTTCCAGCTTTTTGATTTCCACTTTCTCAAAAGCTTCTGCAATCTGTTCATCTGTTAGTTGTGGGTAAGGTCCTTCCCATTTTATAACTTTTATCTTTGCTGCCTTTTTTAAAGCTAATTCTTTTTTGTCCAGCCACTGTGATGTGTTTGACCTTTGCCTATTTAAATGAAATAAAAAGAAAATTATTAATATATGTGCTTTTTCACATAGTAATGTTAATTATTGATAAAGCAAATATGAATTTTATTAAAATTTAAGATGTTTAGTATTTTTTTGTGATTTTTTGAATGTATACATAAACTATATATTATTTTAAGTATAGATGGACCCGCCTGTGTCCTGCAAACTCTTCGTGACGGAACCAGCTCCCGTACATAGCATCCTCATCACTATCTTCCATGTCAGGATAGGGATCAAACTGAGTCGCAATTTCTTTTTCCTCCTCCTCTTCCGTAAAACTTTCTTTACCTCTGCTTGTACTTGGCCTGCTTATTGCTTTTTCCTTGATGCGCTTTTTTTCTTCCATGGCTTTGGTCTGAAATATTTTTGAAAAATCTTCCCCTGCCATCACAATTTCACATAAACCGGTGTCGTCCGTGGCAATAAACGCATCTCTTATATTTTTTAGAAGCCAAGCTTTGTTGTCGTAAGTAGCCATGGTGTCGTTATCATAGATTTTCACTGGTATTTGCTAAATTCAGGCTTTAATTAGATTTTTTAGTTTACGACACACAAATTACAAACGAAACACATGTCAATATTTCAGTAGTAGACTTCATTCTTCAACAAAATATCCCGTACGCGGTACGTACGTTCTCGTATTTATCTGTTTTTATGAATGGACTTGTACTAACAGATAATTAAAAATGTGACTTTTGTTATAATCTTTGATGAGTTGATCAAAAGTAATAAACATGTACAATATAAAACAAAATGATAACAACGATAAATTAATGTCTTTTAATTGAGTTCAATGTAGATTAAACATAACTTTTCATTAAATTAAATTCGGTAGAAAATGTGAAGCCGAACGCATCTTCACTGCTTCTTTTGACATCTTAATGATCTTATTGACATTGACTTTGACATTAATTTATTTATGTTTCTATAGTAACCGGCGTGATTATTTTCGATTTCGTTTGCTATTTTAAAAATATAATTGATCTGAATAATAATTGAATCATTATCATTTGATCACCGGTTTTGGACTTTGGTTGTACTTCTAACTTCCAGTTGTTTGATTGATTACTTGTAAGTTTCAAGAACCTGACAAACTAACTTTCGACCAGCGCCTTCCGGCCTTCGCCTAAAATTTATTTAAACCTTGATCGAGAACCACGCTATCCAATGGTGAAATCATTTTATCAGTTAAATTATTCAACAGTTTATCGCGAATAGACAGACAGACGTAGCGGAGAACATTGTTTTATAATTTGTAGTGATAGTGACCTAATGATAATTACAGATAAAAATTAAAATCAAAATAATATTGTGTCATCTATAAATATAGATAAATATAGAAACCATAACACACACTATAAGACCTAAACTTACCTAAACTTAGGTAATAATCGCAGATTCAACAGGCATATATTGAAACCAAACTCTATATTTAATTCTGAAATTGAATAGTATATTTTTTATAAACATGAATAAAACACAAATAACAACTCTTAAATCACCAATTTATTATAAAAAAACAATGTAACACCCGATTTGTTAAGAATGTTCTTATTATACAATACTATAGTTGCCAAGTGACAACATGCAGCGTCGTAGATCTTGGACACAATCATAATAAGATTGATAGGGAGGTGCTAATGTAGCGTCATACAGTTTCAACACTTCTACCAATTTTTTCATGGCTTGCCCGTATTTTCCCTCTTCCATTGCAGCTCGGCCAAGCTTGTACATCACCTCTGTGTCCTGTGAAAATAATAAATAAAGTGTAATTTTGCGATAATTGTTTTAATAAAAAAATTTTTTGCATAATTTTTATTGAGTATTAAATTAACTCTATTCTTATTGCTAAATTGATTAATGAATAAATCTCTAAAAAGCAAATCAGTTGATTTTCTGTGAAAACATTTAATTACAATTTACAATAGTGGAATTAGAATTTATTTTTTAAATATTAAAATAAAATGTTGTTGTTTGATTTTCAGGTGAAGGGTTTGACTTGGCCATAAATCAATATGGCTGATGAAGAAGGTGAGGAAATAAAAATTTAAATATCTGTTGATAATTATGCTAAGAAACATCTCTTAAGGCCATTTTTTGCCAAAAAATGAAGGAGGTTCTTTTTATATATAATTTGACTGTATTTTTTTTAATATTTTTATATTTAATGGCTTTATTCAATTTCAGTGGGTGAAGAAGAAGAACTAGTAGATACAGGTGGTGCTGAGAGCGAAACTGCAATCAGTCCAATTGAAGCACAAAAACCACTCGCTCCTCCCAAATATGAAGTTAGACCTGGTCTTGGTGAAAAGTAAGTGATTGTATCTATACCAATTAATTATAGGGTTAAATTCAGTATTCTTTCCATAAATAATTATTGATTATCTTGCAATTTCAATAATTCAAAATTCATCCAAAATATTTTTTTATGATAAAAGACAGTCTGTATTTTTTATTATCCTCAGCCAAATAAAAATATCGCTATTTAGCTAAAAGCTTGCTTTGCTTAAAAAGTGATGAGCTATAGATTCTTTACTAGTTAATAGCTTAAAACAGAAGTAATATTCATTTATATGTGTGTCTATGTCCTTTTTACCAGGTTTCAAGCACAAAACGTTCGAGATATCATAATGTCGACAATGCAAGAGCAGCTGATGGGGCGGCAGTATCGCGCCGACCAAGCCCCGCGGTGGGCTAAAGTTATTGCGAACGCGGTACGACAGCGTGTACAGGATCTTGACATGAAAAGGTATATTTTCATAATTTATAAGCATATATTATTTTTATTAGTTAATATGTGTGAAAGAAAAACTAAATATTGGTTTCCTCGAGTCAATTTTCCTATATAAGTGTTTAAAAAGATAATAAAAGATAAGAAATCCATCAAAATCCGTTCAGTTCTTTTCCTGTGACAAAGGCACAAACATACAAAAATACATCCATCTCAATAGATGAGGATCAATATCTTCACAATCTTTTATGTTTATAATATTAGTAACATGCATTTGTTCTATATTTTTGTATTGTATATTTTGTTGCAGAAAAAACTGTGAACTTTATTTTTAATGCATTTTCAGGTACAAAATAGTGGTACAATCTACGATAATTGAAATGAAAGGTGCAGGTGTTAAGTGCGGTCAGAGATGCATCTGGGATCCGGAGACTGATGACTATGCAGATGAACTGTATAGGAACGATACACTGTTCTGCTATACTATTGTGTATGGTGTTTATTTGTATTAGATCTCGTAAGGTCTGGATATAAGTATGCAAAAATAGACCATATGTACTACATATGAGGAATATGTGTTTGCAAGGAAACATTGATAATGACAGCATTATATAGGTTGTTACAATTTCCCACTGAAAATAAAACTGTCGTGGTACGGTGCTCAAAAAGGAAATGTGTTTGTCAAGGAACATTTGAGAATGGCTGGACCGATTTGTCTATTTTTCTATAAATATGTTTGTCACGAAGATTTTGGGGTAATAACGATTGTCGACTATACTCGTGTCGGTCGGAATTAGTAAACTCAAAAAAAAGGATGTTCTTTAACAGATAAAAATAATGTTGGCATACATCAAAAATATATGGCCTACGTACTAATAGAGTAATGAAATAATATGTGTGCCTTGTTAAAACTTTTCTACATAGAATATTAAAATTAGATTCTTGTATCTTCGTTTAACGATAACTTTATTATTTTAAAAATATTCTTACAAATAAGGCGTTTGTTTTGAAAGCGTTTTTGTGTTATTTTGTACATAAGTAGACTACAATTTTGATTATATGAATTTTGAACATTAACTAATGAACTAGGAATAAAAAAATTTATACGAAGTTCTCTTTTATTATTAGGATTAAAATATATAGTTTAGTCTAATATCTTAAACACGACATAGATATAAAAAAATGTCACGGAAATTTATTATAAGCAAATGTTTGAACAAGTGCTTATAACATTTCAAATTCATTAACTCATAGTCGCCAATATTTGTTTTTCAATTTTCGTGAATTTTTCACGATGTTATAATATCTGAAATCCTTATGTGACTTTGCCAATTAGCTCTATGAAAATTAGTGTTAATAAAAAGATACCAACGTGTTTCTTTTTCGAGAAATGTAATCCAACGTTTCCTTGTTGCGTAAAAACAAGCAAAATCGTGTTGTTATTTTCTGTAGTAGTTTTTTGTGGATATTCCATCTATTATTGGCAGTAAAACTATTCGAAGCGCAGAGCATGAAGTTAATTGTTTTTGATAAACACCACGTAAGAAACGAAAATGTAAACAAGTTTTTATAACATCTATATCTGATAATATTATACTACTGTCTTATAATTTGATACATAGGTATATGTTGCGATAGAATTTGGTCATTTAAAAAGTCATAGAAATATTTTAATCACAGATATAGTTACTAGGTTTTATTGATTTCATAAAACCGTAGATATTTTAATTTTTAATGTAAATTCAATTTATTTTATAAATGTCGTTCATTCAATCATTTTTGATGATTAAAATGTGTCATTATTTTTTACACGTACCCTCAACATTTTTTTGCTAACCTTAAAATAAACAACTATAACTCAATAAGAACTCGAATATACTTGCCTGCAGTGATTTCAGCCCCTTCAGAATGTTCGTAAACTGTTGGCACAGACCGCACTTGACCATGAACTCCGTGCAGTCGTGCGGCACCGGTATTACGTTGGAACATGGCTGGTCTGAATCGCACCTGAAAGTTATTTTTTTTACACGCTTTATATTAGCTTCACCTGTATGTTTGTTTGTTTGTAACCGACTTCTTTGGGCGCGATTTTGACCCACTTTAAACGGCCAGATTTCGTTCAAACTTTGTAGATTTATTGAGGAACGATGACAATACAATAATTTGATAAAATTTTCTATTTTTTAGTTCGGTTTTCTATGAAAAGCGTGTTTTTTAGTTTTTTTTTAACTATTATTATTATTTAATACGCTCGTTAGCTTCACCTGTATGTAACTAACTCCCTTAGACCCGATTTAGACCGATTCCAAACGGACAGATTTAATTCATACTTTGCACACTTATCGATGATCGAGGACAATATAATTATTTCATCTTGTTACAGCGTTTTTTTTAGTTTTTTAAACTATATTTTTTATGTAGATTAAAATTACGTTAAGTTAAAAAGTAAAATCCTGAATTCTCAAAAGGCGTAAATTATAAGTATTTACGCCTTATATTTTTATGGAAATTGTTAATTAACTAATGTATGAGTTTGAGGAAAAGATATTTTATTAGTAAAAAATATTCTTATTACTTGAATCTCATATAGTTTTCAGTCATCTTTTCATAAAGTGGCCAGTCTTGTTCGCAGGGTAGGCATTTGCAGTCAAACCAGTACTGATCCTTTAGTTGTGCTTGCCTCTTGTCTTTGGGCATTGTGGTGAATATAGGGCCGTAGTTCTCGGCTACTTCTTCACCCTTTTTTATATTTTTCACCGCTCGAACGACGATGTATGGGCCACAAAAATATCTGCAATCGATCACAATTTGTAAAGTAATGGAAATAAGAACTGAATATTGTTAATAATTTTTTAGGGCGATAATATTTGGTTGTGACGATTTATTCCTAGAATATTACGTTACCTTTAATTATACAATATTTTAAATGAATAATGTGTAATATTATGACTCAAAACTGTTACTGTTTGTAATTACCTAGGTGACTAGGCAATCGATTACGATCATTCTAATACTATTACAGTCTTACCTCACAACACCAGGGTCACAGGAGTGATTAAATAGAGCGAGCGTAGGAAACACTGCGCCAGCAAGGAAGACCGAATTTCCATTGTGTTTTATTATATTTTGTTCAAGCCTTGGCTTCGGGCATTGTAATTCAAACACCTCATGAGCATTAAATTGCAATATTTGAAGGTTTTGCAATAATAATCCACCGAATAATTCAACGTCTCCTAAGTGCTTGTTTGATACTTCCATCGTTTTTATTTCATCAATTTCAACGAGTTTTTCTCTGGGTTCATTATCAAAGTATCCACTTAAATCGAGCAACTTAACCAGGAATGCCGCCATTTGACTTCTGTGTAAGAAATCTTGCTTTGTCCGTTTATCTTCATGGGAAACTAATTTAAGGATATTTTTGTAATCGTTGGTTTTATATGGTAGTGATGGTGGCGCATCAAAGTTTTTACTTATTTCTTGGAAATATTCTTTCTTGTTTTGAGTTATCATACGCAGAGCTATATGACAAGTCACAGAACAGCCAGACTTCCATAGCAGTGGTAATATGGGACACTCGTAGCTGTGATACGATTTCAATGCTGTTTCTTTACACTTATCGCTACAGAAGACGACATTTGAACACGTTGGGCAAGCCAAAGGTATGGGACATCTGAAAAAATTATGAAATTTTAATTGTCAGCATTTTAATAAGCTGTTAGTTTGGTTATATTTTGTGTTTACTTACTTAATAAAACAGTTTTGGCAATGTGTTGCGGAATATTCTCCCAAAAGAACACCGCTGTGTGGTTTTTCGACCAAAATAGTTTCTCCAGCTTGAATGTCTCTCGCTGCTGTCGCATATCTTCCTCTCACTTCATCAAAGTCTATTTTGATAGCTTCAGATGCAGCAGGATAGTTAGAATTGTGTTTTCCGGGAAGCTTTGGTTTAGGTGGCGTTTTATTAAGCGGCTCAGGGTCTTTAGGATTACCAGCTAATACGAGACCCTTATTCAGTACTTCTAGCATTAGTTTCGCATCGGTTCTCAGCTTTGATCGCTTTTCTTTGTCTAGTGTGTTAGCTTCATCAAGAGCTAAAATAGTGTCTCTGAAATTAAGAGGATTTTATAATCTAATCCATATAATATTAATTTTCTCGATTTTTTCGTTAAATAAACACTACTTACTGGAAAGCCTTAATGCTCTCTTGGTTTCTTTTGAGAACGAGTAAGCACCTAGCCCTTCGCTCGTACACTTTGTACCGTAGATGCCGTGGATAGCCCAAAGCAAGACACCGCTTAATGTCATCTAAGGACTCTTCATATCGTTCCAAATGATTAAGTGCTGCCGATCGGTTTGCGAACAGAATGGACAATTCTTCGGCTGTCATAATATAAAATTAATTATAGTTCATATTTTGTAAGTAAACTGTGTGAACTTATTTAGTGTGGGTTTTATTTGCCCAACAGGGATTATTTTTTATATTACTCGTAAAAAATGTGCCGATTATTAAATATCAGTGTTATTTTTTAGGTGGTCGAATGTAGTTAAATATTTGGAAATCCTTTATCTATAAGTATTATGCCTAATTCTTTGTAGGTAGGTTATAGTTTGATTTAATTTTTTAATTTGAAATCAATAGTAAATAGCAAACTTAAGTACCTATTTGAGACTATTTGACACTTACTTTCCTTTTGTGGCATATACAACATGCTAACACTGTATAAACTCATGGCTTTAACCCAATCCCCTTTTTGTACTGCTTTATTGCCTTCATTTTTCAGTTGCCGTGCTTTCTCTAGATCCTTTTTTACGGGGAATACTCCGCCATTCTTACACTTTTCCACTTCAGCTGCAAGGTTGAAAGATTTTACAACGGGTAAGCTACATAAATAGGATACGCGTTTTGGGTTTGTTTCGAAATTTGCGAAATTATTTTTTGTCACGTCGTCCAGAGCGTTGTTGATGCTCTCGTGAAATTTTTTAAAGAATCCATCGTCGCCCCCGTCCATGTTACTGTTTGAATTTACTGCTTCTTTCAGCACTTATTACTATGTAGACAAGGATCAGTTAAAATAACACCAATGCACTAAATTTTTAGGTTAAACTCAGTGGGTTAGTGAAAGCCGGTGTAACGCAATGGCGACTGATTCTATTTTTATTTTTGGCCCGCACATCTGATCTGTTCAGTCCGATGTTTTGAATACACTTTCATTGTCTATTAATGTTTTGTAATATTGTACGTGCTAGGTATAATCCCTATAGCTATCTGTATTTTGTTTATGTGCTATACATTAAAGAATCTTCTAAAGTATTCTTTGAGCATTTCTAGTGTAGGTACTTACTATAAATAATTATTGAAATGGTAACATAATACATCAGTTTAATAGTGTTTGTAAAATTACCTTTCGGATATAAATTATACACATTAGTACTTACCTACCAGCAATTCTTTCTTAGAATATAACTAAAATGATTCTTCTGACAATAATTGCGCATCATAATGTCCATAATGGTAGCTTATTAATGTGAGATCGTGGAAAAATTCTAAAGCAGTATTTTTCTGAGAATTCAGTATCCGAAGAACTTATGTGCAGTCAGAATAATGAGGAAATGTACTGAGGTCATCTAGATTCTTTATTATTATGGTAATAATAAATAAAAATGTGTAAGTAGTTCAAACGCTTACCCAGCAGTTAATTCAGGATTCGAGGTTGTACGTGTAGATCCTTAAAATGGATGTTTTAATTATCTGAGTTGTACATAATATCTACTTTTGACTTTTGATTAAGCCATGAGAGGAAAGCTTCATGTTGATCTAAAGATGGTAAAAAAAACTTTATGAGATTGACCATTCTTAATACTTTGTAAAGGTATGTGAATGTGAAGTTAATACATTAATCTATATATTAAAACTCAAAGGTGACTGATATAGTGATCTATCAACGCACAGCCCAAACCACTGGATGTATCGGGCTGAAATTTGGCATGCAGGTATATGTTAGGACGTAGGCATCCGCTAAGAAAGGATTTCACGAAATTCTTGCGGGAACGGGGAAAAACGGGGATGCACGTTCAAAGTCGTGGGCGGAAGATAGTACAATATGTTTTAAAAGTCAACTCGAGCAGTAAACATGATATATTATTAACATTTTATAAACATGTTTTTCCACTATTAGAACTAAATGCGTTGGTGACCTATTGGTTATTATTATATTTAAGATTCGACCAGGCGTAATATTAGTAAACAAAAGGTGGATGTTATGTATTCTGTTTCCATATTTTTTATACCGTTGGAGTCACCTCAAGATTACGTAGAATTTGTGAAGGTCAAACCCATCCAGCCGTGGATCCCTTACGTCACAAGATTAGGGATGTCACATCAGCTTATACTCGTCAGAAAATAAAATCAAAAGTATAGTTAGGTATAATTTATGCTACAAATACCTAAGCATTAACCGGTAATAAATAAGAGCATAACAATAAAACAAATAAAACAAAAATTAGTCAGCCTAAAATATATTTTGTTTTCAAGCTTGTTATGGAAACAAAATCTGTAAATAAGGTACATATTAATAGCAATTAGAAAAGTACTTATAACATATTTCTTTAAATTCACAAGTGTCTTGTTGCACCTAATATACCTACTTTTATTTATTATTAAAAAGTAAAAACTTTATGCTGCGCGCGACTTCACTGCCCTAGTGATTCTTAATACACACACAAAAAAAAAACTCACGCGAAATGATAGGGGCAATGGACTGGAAATTTCCTCCTGCGTATTTTTTGTCTTAGTCGTTCTAGAAATTTCGTCGACTTATTTTTAAAACGTCTAGTCTTGATAAAATAATGCAAGTATTTTGTTCGCACGCTATATTTACTTATGTAGTTTTAGGTTTAGATCTTACCTAATATGAAAATATAATGATTATTTATGATGACCTAAAACATTTTATTAAAACAATAAGATAACAGGGATGCACGTAATATAAAATGAGACCGCATTTTATATTACACGTAATCTCAACAACATAATATTACCACCAATATCCGAATTTGCACATTCACAAACCAAGTTCTAAGAAAACATAAAAAATTACTAAATTTTAAACGATTTGAAGCCCAATTTGTGTTTTTTTTAATCAAATGGCTCATTGTTTACTCAATGTTTACAAAATAAATACAAAATATTATGTCGATCGGTGCCTAAGAATAGGTGAATGCAGATAATATAAAAATTATAGGATAAGGATAAGGTCGAAATTCATATCAAACTTACTCCTGCGATTTAATACGCATAAGACCTAACAAGAACAAAACACGCAGACCTGCACGTTTCCTGCTTCAGTTTGAGAGATAGCCGCTCTAAAAAACATACTATAAAATTTATTCCCTTTATAAAATTTATCGAGACAAGTATTTAACAGTACACATAACATCATCATTAACGTAATGATATGTGATACATGCGATCAATCAATGTAGCATCATAATGATTAAGTATTATGTAACATAGGTGTTATAAATTATAGCTCCAGTGATATTCAGACCATGAATAAACGAGAAAACATATCTGGTTTCCAATTTTCTTCATAACTTCCCTGTTATCCACACTTCTAGATCGCGTGACTTTCTTTATTACTCGCGAGGCGCCTTGCGAATTTTACAATGAAGCGCTATTTCATTTTTTAATTTAAACGGCAGTTTAAAGTGCGGGAAGGTTAGTTTAATTGACTTCAATAACGTCAATCACCGCGGTACTACATACAATTCATATTCTGTAAATGCGAAGGTATTTTGATTGTTTGCTCTTCTTTCACGTAGCAACGTCGTCACCAATTGCCGTAAATAGGTACATGGAGATTAGTTTCGGGTCGGAATGTTGAAATATGCTAACTACCACTAAGTATGCTCCTTTTATCCCCCTTAAAACATATATACGTAGAACTTCTATAAGTACCTACATTTTAAACGATGGCGATTAATAATAGAGCAGGTGCATGTTATAACAAAGATTTGTTAAATTCCTTGATCAACATTTATATGAAATACAAACCCATTATGAGATCGTATACAGATAAGTTATATGTATGCTTTTATTATGTAAGTACCATGGCGCTCTACGTGGAAGTATTATAAAATGCGTTTCCCATCGTCGCATATGCGCCTGAGTTGTGTGTCAATTACTCTATTAACGTCGCGTTATCAGAGTCGTGACTTAACGCCATGTAAACAACAATTATCTGATTTGAGATTGTTTGTTTTTATATTGAATTCATATATGTATAACTAGCTGTGCCGCCCGGTTTTAGCCGCATTGATCATCTGAGCTTCGCGTGATGGTATATAGACTTACTCGATAAATGGGCTACTGAGCAGTGAAAAAATTTTCAATTCGGAGTCGTTGTTCCTGAGGTTAGCGCGTTCAACTAAGCAAACAAACTCTTCAGCTTTATAATATTAGTATAGTTCATGGTTCCATAGGTTGTAGTGAGGGCATCAGGATAAACTTTATTCGATAGTCCAAATATAGTTTGGCAAACAAAAACAATTATTTATGCAGACTTTATCATAATACATAATAATATACCAATGTCAATAGTGCAAAATTAATGTGTGTTTGTATTTTTTCTTTCGGCACGCAGCTCTTTGATCTACCCGGTAATATTTATGCCATTTTCTGGTTTATTTTATTATGCAAGTTTTTTTTTTATTTTTCCATACCTATACCTTTAATTGCGCGGTTTACATACAGTTGATGTAAATATTACTCGGCTACACGGATATAACTAAAATTAAATTTAGATCAACTCGATAACGTGACTTGTATAACAATATCAGAGTGTTTGTTTTATTTTCTTATTTATGCAGATGGCACAAGGATGCAGCGAAATGCCATTTTAATTAAAGTGATAAATTTATTGCGCGTTTATGATATTAAACAAATCTCGTTATTTACAGTTATTTATATCCGGTTTATTCTTATGATCTAAGGGTTTATTAGATTTACGAAGGTTACAGTAAGGTAGGTCTCAATAATATAATGCATACTTAGGTATAGAAAATAAAAAGCGATTTTCAAAATCGCATTTGTCAATAATGAATGCTTCGAATAATTATATACCTATTAAAGAAAATTACTTTATTTTTATTTGCCGAAATATGTGTACCTACATATGTGTTAATGGAATTTGTTAAAATGTCATAATTTAAATTATAATAACTCAAAAATGAAGTACACATACGAAATAATTACATTATTTATCTTGAAAAGAATTTTTATATTAAGTACTTACATCAATAATTATAATCATATCACAAGAAAGATGCTCTACATTTTTTCATTTAACAAGGATAGTGACATTATCAAGTCATTACTGCAACCTTATTACAATTATTTTAATAGTCACAAATCTGTGTCATTTGGTCAGGGATCTGTCAACTTCCGCAGTCAACTTGACCCGAGAAGGCTTTGTGAATCACGCAATTATAGAAGCTTATTATCATATCTCTGTTGTTCTGACGGAAGATGTCCTATACAAATATTTCCTTAGTACAAAGGTCTCGAACATAAATACATCACGGCAATTATAATTTCATATAATCGAGTGTAATGTCCGTTTATCTTACAATTAAACGATAAACAATGTCATAAGCAAGGTGAGGTTTGTAGTCGTTTTGTAGTCGCTGCGCGTTATGCTAAGTGCCTGTTTTATGAGTGAACACGGTGCATTTTTATATGATACCTACTTCCGACTCTGCTTGGGTCATATAAAATATATGTTACAAACTCAGATTATAAAAGAAAATGATTAAGTTGTTACCTTTATCATTTTCTGTTCTATGAACAATTTTTTTTATTTACGAGTAGTGTCACCATTATAAAATTTTGCGAGATATCAAGCTGCCTTGTTCATTAGGAAAAAGTCAGAAACGATTTTATCAATCAAAATATTTTTAACTAGAATAGAAAATTGCAGAAAATAATTTATATATTTTGGTGATGATGATATTTTAATAAAAATATTGTAATTTTCACCTAAACAAGGGTCATAATATCTATAGAAAAGTCAAGTGCCAATAATTTGAGGAAAATTTTAATAATGAGGAAGGATTTAGCGAAGCTGTCAATGACAATATGTGTTCAATTGAATATTAATTTAGGAATATCAATGGAGGAAAAATTAATAACCTTGTACATGTCTTTAATAATGCATTTTATTTTTGACTTATTTATATGAAGGGAAATACATATTAATTTAAGGATAGCTAGTAAGTTAGCTAAACATAGAGGATATAATTGATACCTATGAACTATGAAAATTGGAACTAGAAGTAACGTTAGTAGTCATATGATTTAATTTAAAAACTATATCTTATGTTTTGGGCTGTTGATGTAGGTAGATCACAAAGTCCAAAACAGAAGATAGAACCGTAGTGCAAAAAAGAAACTTTAAATCCATAAATACACATACATACATGTATTAATTTATGTAAAGTGTCGCCACTCATTGTTTACGACATTTAACACTTGTATTGTCCGTATTATATGTTTTCTTTGTCATATTTATAAAAAAATATAGCATGGTGCTGTGAGTTATGAATAAATAAACTTATATAATGATGCGACGTTAAGATTATTTATTCGACAACATTATTTGTTTATTACTATAATAATGTTATTATGTTAATATTTATTACATTTCCTTGTGTCTTTATTAAGATTCCTTCCTTCCAACCAGTTTATCAATCTGCTGTAGTCTGTAGCTGTGTGATTATTCTTAGGGCCGATTTTTCAATGCTTGGATAAAACGAATTGGTCGAATAATGTATAAAACTACCATTTTAAAAACGTATTCTAATTGCCCGTATTTGACAGTTTACGTGACATTTTAATATTATCGTGTAATACTTTATTGGACGGATACGTTTTATCCAAGCATTGAAAAATTGGCCCTTAGTATATTATAATGAAAGTGTTTATTACTACCACGAATAGTTAAAAATAATATGAAGAAAACAAATTAATTATAACTGTGAATCATCAATATATTGGCACTTACAACCGTGAATCTCAGAAACAATTTTTGATGCTGAAAAACCAATTGTAAAATGAGAAATATGTTTGGTTGGACAAAACAATAAACTAATATTTTATAAAAAAATATAAAATACGTAAAATACCACGCATACTAAGTAGTAACATATCTATGATATCTATATCTTATCTACAATTTATGAAATAATTTTTATAGTAAAATAATACAATAAGCCGCTATAAAAATCAGTCTATATTTTTATGGTCCATATCTATTATCTAAGAACCTTGGATGACGCAAAAATATTTGCAACCGCGATAAAAAGTACAATGATGCCGCCTGCTTATCTTAAAATACTGAATATAGCTATTTCTGCTATCACCTTCATCCCCTGGGCAATGTAGAAATAGAGATGATGTTAAAATAATGTTTTTCTTACGATAATGTCTCGTGTATAATCTATGGCATGTGGTATGCACACGTCGTTATAATTGTTTTATCATATATTTTTTGATTAATTGATAATTTATTAGATTAGATAGTATAGCAAGTTTCGGTCAGTTGAAACTGACATTTTCCTGTTACTGAAAAAATTAACTAGAGACGAAGATGGTGAAGATTTTAGAATCGTCTCTTGTCATAAAATTAGTGACGTCGAGAGTGGAAAGTTATATCACTTATATTATTTAGTTTGTGTAAAAGATTCTATACAATGGTATTGGAATGGTATTGGAATGGATTTGAAAAATCTGTTAGATAGCCCATTTATCGAAGAAGGCTATAGGCTATATATCATTATGCTAAGACCAACAGGAGCGGAGCAATGCGGGTAAAACCGCGGGACACAGCTAGATGATTCTAAGAGTAACAGATGTAATACGATAAACAATGCGCCAAAAATATGATAAGGAAATAGTTCACGTATGTGGGTATATAATAGCTGGAGCCAAGGATATAGTGGTCGTTTAGTTTGATTGACTCCTACTCTGCTTTAAATTAGATTAGAGGAAGAGGCTTATCAGATTGGGAATTTATATACAATTGTGTGTATGTATGCGTAAGCTTTATAAATCTAATTGGTTGAATGTGCAGATTTAGATCAACGGTTTTTTCCTGGTAGGTTATAGGTACTAAGAAGCTAGAGTAAAATATACGTAAAGGTTGACACAAGTGAAAAAAAATTGAATGTAATACCCATGGTAATAACGTTTGGTATTTATCTACTTATGGCTTTGGTAGATTGCAAAATTAAAGTCAATGTAAAAATGTTTCAAGATGTTTAGGATGTAGCATGTGATTTTCATGAGCAAACATTAAAGCGCAACAATCTTACTCTACCTACCTCGCTTTATAGTCAGTCAGATATTAAATTGAAATCGTAATCAATAAAATATTTACGATTAAGATAAATATAATAAAGGATAAACTCTTGAAAATTATTGTATCGGTTATTTTTGTAACGATAATAAATCTTATCGACGATCTTATCTGCCTACAAAGTCAAATTTGTCGCGATTTCCGTTTTAAACTATCTTGTAAGAAATCTCACGGATAAATTTATTCCCCTCATTGTTCTTGGTTTTTTGTCTTTTTAGATGTTTTGTCCAATCTTATAGATTGTATTATCTATTATAAAAATTGTCTGCAATCAAATATATAAGTACCTAAATATGTAGGTAGGCTTACGCAAATATATAAATTGCTCATATGTTTTTGAATATATACCTAAAGGCATAGATTCCTAAAGGAATTTTTTTCTACGCATAATATGAACAAATTATTTCGAGAGATGCTGACATAATCAGTCAATGAATTCTCATACACAAAAAGAAATAATTATCAACGGGAAACAATCAGTTCACAGTTGTAATTATCAGTAGATATAATCTTATATATGACGGAAGAAGGGGCCCGAAGGCTATTTTTAAAAGAGTAACGTCAGCAATTCCGACGTCACCATCATCAGAGCAGACGCTCTTACTCGAAGTAGAACGCCTGTAGGTATTTTTTACTGCCTTTTTAATCTACGTCGAAATTATTATAGAGAGAGCTCCGAACGCTCCAACGGCCGGCGAGTGAATGTGCTCTGTGCTAGGCATGGGCGTTGAATCAACGGACTAGTTAAATTAACCGTCTATGTACACTCAACGATTCGACTAGTCCATCGTTCATCAACGGACTAGTTGAATTCAACGACTAAACAAAAGAGTCGAAACGCTCGTCAACGCGTCCGCGACGGTTAACTCTTCGACGTGGCCGTATAATAGTCCACCGTAGACGGCTAAACGACTCGTCGTAGACGGCTCGTCAGTCGACACGTTTGTATCAACTACCTATATATACGATAGTTCAATATTTTTACCGTTAATTCCGTTTGACTTTTAATGAGATTACTATGATCAATGCTCGAAATATTGAAAAAAAAGGAGATTCATTTGTATTAATTTGATATTATTGAATTGTCTTAAAAATCTAAGATATTTTTTTTATTCAGTTAATTTATTACCTACATATCATAAGGATTACCTACCTATAATAATATATTGAATAATGTTAAAATATCGACTATAATTAACGACTTAAAACGACAAGTTAAAACATAAACAAAAACTTGGTAATAGATAGGTGATAAATATATAATTGTTAAAAAACAGCTCTGACTTTTTCTTACTAGAGACAACCCTGACATTGAATTCTTTGAAAATCTATAATTCGTAAGTAATAACTTCGTGGTAAGAATGTGGAATTTTACATGTAGAGTGTAGAGCTCAGTTCAAGCCTTCAAGGTAACGAACGTTCGATTACCAATACCGTCGCGCGTCGGTCGACCGTGTTAATTCGTTTCAGTTTACACATCGACTAGTCGAAGATTTTAACTAGTTAATCGACTAGTTGATGAACGACATTTAACGGTCTAGTCTCGTTGATGAAAAATGCGTCGACGACCCATTCCTACTCTGTGCCATCGGGCGCTCGCATTTAAAGCAAACCATGACTCACAAGAATTAGTTTGAGTGTTGCCACTCGAATTTTTACTATGAATTTTTATCATTTTTAACAAAGATTAATTATTTCGTTAATTTAATTATTTCATTAGTGGTTGATTAATGAATCAACCACTTATTTAAAAAGATCAAAGTAAACTTTAGCTAGTTATAATTATTTAGTAGTTTGAGGGTAGTCGTTTATCGTCGTTGCGCCGACACGGCCATACTGACAGGCGGTGCGCGCTCTGCACCAGCCTCGTAGTAAATGTCTGTAACAATGCCAAGTAGGTCACCAATGCGCTGGACCGACCAAGTGAAATCTGCTATAGGAATTTGTGTATCAGAGACTGCACCAGACAGTCTAGTAACAGGTTCTCGGAGAGTCTCGAAGGTTCTCGTAGATTTCTCGGAGGTTCTCGAAGGTTCTCGTAGATTTTAAGTCTAACACGGCCATACTGACAATCGTACGTCCTCGTACGCCTTTTCTCGTATTACAACACTACGGTAGTTCATCTCGGGATTTCAAAAACACACTGCCTCGGCCACACTGACTTTTCAGAATACTGAACACTCCACATGACAGAGACAGTCCGTTCGCGTATCATGTGATCAACACCTACTCATTTGTGATATAGGCAGATTCTCGAAGGTTCTCGTAGATTTCTCGGAGGTTCTCGTAGATTTATGCTTATCACAAAGAGAGGCGCAGCTCAGATAACACACACAATTCCTTCGATGAACTACACTCCCGTTACAATAATCCACGTAACAAACTTTTACTTTACACAACGCACGAAAAAACACAAACGCCAGTATGCCGTTACAAAACTACGTAAACGTTTAACATTTAAAAAGAATGAGCTTGAATTCTATCCCACTTCTGATGACGGAAGAAGGGGCCCGAAGGCTATTTTTAAAAGAGTAACGTCAGCAATTCCGACGTCACCATCATCAGAGCAGACGCTCATACTCGAAGTAGAACGCCTGTAGGTATTTTTTACTGCCTTTTTAATCTACGTCGAAATTATTATAGAGAGAGCTCCGAACGCTCCAACGGCCGGCGAGTGAATGTGCTCTGTGCCATCGGGCGCTCGCATTTAAAGCAAACCATGACTCACAAGAATTAGTTTGAGTGTTGCCACTCGAATTTTTACTATGAATTTTTATCATTTTTAACAAAGATTAATTATTTCGTTAATTTAATTATTTCATTAGTGGTTGATTAATGAATCAACCACTTATTTAAAAAGATCAAAGTAAACTTTAGCTAGTTATAATTATTTAGTAGTTTGAGGGTAGTCGTTTATCGTCGTTGCGCCGACATATATAAAAATGAATCGCAAAATGTGTTGGTAAGCGCATAACTCGAGAACGGCTGAACCGATTTCGATAATTCTTTTTTTATTATATTCCTTGAAGTACGAGGATGGTTTTTATGTAGAGAAAACGTAAATATGTACCACGGGCGAAGCCGGGGCGGACCGCTAGTGAAAGATATAAATCAAGTATAATGTTTTTTTTGTTAATGTTTGCAAACAGTTTAATACATAAAACATATTAGTTTGCATTTAACGTGTGAAGGGGATGGGTTCGTTAAGTATATCAGTGAAAAAAGGCTTGAAATATAAATACAGTGAGTATAGTTCTTTTCTATACTAATATTATAAAGCTGAAGAGTTTGTTTGTTTGTTTGTTTGAACGCGCTAATCTCGGGAACTACTGGTCCGATTTGAAAAATTATTTCGGTGTTAGATAGCCCATTTATCGAGGAAGGCTATATATCATCACGCTACGACCAACAGGGGTGGAGCCACGGGGGTGAAACCGCGCGGAGCAGCTAGTATTGGAATAAAAACTTTCACTGCTTTGTGTTAAGTAGGAAGTTTGGACTAATAGAGGTAGGTACTATATGCGTAAGTCATTTGGCCGAATAGATAATTTAATTTAATTTATTTAGAGATTTTACAGAAACAATTACACCCGGTATAATAAATAAATTAATGATTATAAGATAGGATTTGTAACTCGTAGCTACCCAATTAATTTCTTCATTTGGTAGTCCAAGATCTGACTTAGGTATGAAAGAATTAATATGAAATAATAGTCGGTAAAAAGTGTATAGTGATAGGTATTTAAGATATTTCTCTTGAAATATAGAGCTACGTCGACATATAGTAATTTGAGAACACCTTGAAGATTTTTACAAAGACTGAGTCAGTCCTCAATGTATCAATCTAAAATGACTTACAATTAATAAAACGTGAGGATGTTGCTCCCAGTTGCTCATTAATATCAGAAACTTCTGGAATGATTTCATTATTTTTCACCGCTTGCTGTAAAATGATACCTGAGTGCTATAGGATACCTATACATATATACCACGAGTGAAAGCCGGTTTCCGGGTAGGACCACTAGTATGAAATAACTAGCTTTCCGCCCACAGCTTCACTCGCATATATATACAAAGGAAATTCCTATAGGAATGAGATGTTTCACTATGTTATAAAGTAGGCCATTTTCCCATTGCGATACGCAGTATCCTGTACCGGTAGCGTAGTGTGCGAGCCTACATACAAATGTATGTGAGATACTCCGCGGCGACAAGTCTCCGAGACTTGTAGGATACTTGAATCGCCTGTGCGTATCGGAATGGGAGAATGCCCTACAGCCTTTGTCAGTCGCTACCTCCTGCTACTTTATCTCCAGACGCAAAAATCATCTTAAATTCGTTGCGACATGAAAGAAAGACATAGGAACTGTCGCATTTATAGGCGGGTAATATGTTAGTAAGGATTATTGATATTAATAAATTGACTTTAGTGCGTTATTTCTCATGAGAATTTGTTACTGTGAAAGCAAAAACTCCACATAGTTAGTAACAGTGGGAATAGCCGTGATAAATTCAAAATTTCTGATATACAATAAACAATGGGCAGTTAAGCTATTCGAGCGTGTTTTTATTTGCCCAAGATAACATTCAATTGAGATACGCTGTGATATTTTGGCATTAAAACATTACCTGCCCGATAATTATTAATTATTAATTAAAGATAGATTATAAAATTATCTAACAATGACGCATAGTGACCTATTTTTATTTTATATACATTCGAGTAACGAGTTCAAAGGTCAGTTTTAAAAAATGCTGAAATTATCCTATCGTATTATTACTATCTTAATATAATTATGCTTCGTAAGGCTGACGGTTTTATCAGCAGAGTATTATCGATAGGATTAGACTTAAATCGCGCTTTGATCAATAGGAGCTGACCAAAAATGAAAAATGTTGCTATAGCGGGAAGAAAATATGTACCTTCTTGTTCCCGTTGTAGATATTGTATTTCGTAAACTAGGTATTAAATATATGTTTATTAGTTAATAAATCTATTAATAGAAATGAAATTCAAGAAGTCTAGAACAAGTTACCTGAGAAATTTAGAATCAATATTAATTAGATTCGTATGATGCTGCAAGCATATACCTATGTACAAGTAGTTTAAAATCAGTTTTGTGGTCCTTTGATGGTATAAAAAATGTATAATTATACATTGACAAAAATACTTTTAACATAATATTTAAATGTACATGACAACACTAAATTAAGTTTATCAGTGAATAATAACACTTGATTCGAAGGCAGTCAAGCGTGGCGTCTTTAAAATGACTTTTAGCTTCGTATTTCATACATTAGTAGGTACATATTATGTAGATATCATTTTTACCTAACTCAGATTGAATATTGATACAAATGGAACAATACAATTTGAAAAAAAAAGTTCTTCTGTAGAAGAATATATCAACGGGAAAAAAAATAATTGAAATTATCAGTAGGTACCTACCTAGATAGAATGAAAGATATAGATTAACTAAAATTTTAAATGTACAATTCATAAGGTAAGGTATAATTTAAAATTTTAAGTATTGAGTATCCAGATGTACAGAGATTCAATTCCAATTTATTATCTATACTTCTATTTTAATATTATAAAGCTGAAGAGTTTGTATGTTTTTTTGTTTGTTTGAACGCGCTAATCTCGGGAACTACTGGTCCGATTTGAAAAAAACTTTCAGTGTTAGATAGCCCATTCATCGAGGAAGGCTATAGGCTATATAATATCATCTCGCTAAGACCAACAGGAGCGAGGCACTGCAGGTAAAAGCGCGGAGCACAGCTAGTATCTAATATATAATTTTATTATATTTTTAGATTATTTGGTAATATTACCTAACTAAAATAATTTATAGATATATGCGTTAAAAGTGAATTTTTAAATCGTGAAACAAAACTAAAACAATGGATTTATATTTTAAACCTGTAATTACAATTTCCGCTATATGTACAAAAATTGTTTCGTACCTGATTATTAACACTATTCAGACTGTTTTTGTTGCTTGTGCGACAAAAAATTTGCAACATAATTGTTTTTATCGAGTTTGGACTACTACTTGAACTCGATTTTATTTTAAAAACGTAATATTCACAATTTTACAATATGGACCAATGATGTTATCAATAAATAAATGAATTATTATATTAATATTTCTTATCCAAATGATTCAGCACTTAATAAATTGCAAGATATGAAATAAATAAAGATTAAACTATTATCGTGTATTTTTATTATAATAAAGATAACTTCGGTTCCGAATTAATACGAATAATCTTAGTAGGAGATCATATATTATATAAACTTTTTGTTCTGGGAAAATCCTTCAACAGTGCCCATCCAATCATCGCCAATTAATGTTACCATAATAAGAACAGAAAAAACAAATGGGTGAACAGTCCATACATTATCTTATTCCGTCTGGTTAAGTGCAACATATCAAACAGAACAATTAATATATTATAACTAAATTAGATCCATCTTATTACAACAACGTATCCCGAAATAAAAATAACATACCTACATATAAAAATAAATCCCAATGTTTTTTACATTGGAATAAATTGTTTAAATAATATATTGTTGGTATACATTTAATGTCCATAATTAATTCTGGCACTATGTAATTATCTTGACCTATGTAACATTTGCAAAAATTCCACAAAAATTCATCCACGAATCTTTATAGTACCTATAAAGAAATGTAATTGCATTTGCACACCATATTCATCTCAAACGATAGCGCGTCACAAAATTACTATCAAATTGTACTTTTTTCATTTATACGATCGAGCATTAGTATACGATACAATTTTCTTGAAAACGATACTAAATGATTATCCTCATATAAATATTTTACTCTTAAATAAAATTTCCGAGTGCTACGCAATTTCAGCCTCTACGGTAATTATTTCAGAGTATGAGCTAATGTTCAGTGGGAGGCAAAAGCATATTTGTACTACAATTTACCACTTTATCGCGAATCCAGCTGCAGAAACAGGCCACAACTAGTGTCATTTGTAGTTCGATGAGTGCGCTGTTCGGACGTGTCCCAAAATATATAAATTATACATAAGTGTCGTTCCGATAAACGTTTATCGTATTTATAAACGGTTCGTAGCAACGTAGCAGTGGTCTACGGCGATCGACAGCGGTGCGCGTACGCAGTGCGTTTGTAATTTTGTGTCAATAGCTTCTGTACATCGAAATGGCTACTAAGGGCGTACAAAGTAAGTGATATTTTTCTATTTACCAAAATTTAATACACAAAGATCCCCTATAATACAAAAAAAATCTAAAAATATACTGTAAAAAAATTATTCCTTCTATATGCGATAGAAATTATTCGTTGCGAAAAATAATAATTGAGTGTGAAATAATAATTTTCAATCCAGCATCATGTAATACATAATACGTTATCTTAATGATACTGTCAAAACGGCGTGATAAAAATTAAATTCCAATGTGTTATGAAAGTGATAGTAAAGTACACCTTTAATGGACACGTGTATATAATTATTAATATTAAATCTACTTTAGAATTAAATATTAAATAGAAAAATAATTTGGAATAGAAAAAAAAATATCGCATGAGTATTTGTATACCCTTCAATTGTTTACATACATTATTACCAAAAACTAAAACCAATTGAGCATGAAGTTAAATTAATTAATTTATTAAAAACATGAAGTACATGAAGATGTTATACCTAGTCATATTAGAATTCCAATTATTTAGCTAATAAAAAATATAATAGAATTTTTATCAATATAATCTACACAACTGAAGAATAATAAACGCTTTCAAAGGTCACAGTTTTACAATAAGATTAAATGCAGTACATATCTAATTTGCTTGTAATTAGGTCGATAAAAGAATAATTTCGGCTTTATCGAGTACATTTACAACGTTTTTTATCTTAATCTTACACAGATAATGCTTATTCTACATGCATATGATAAACGATCACGCATACAATATATCGATATTAAATCATTGTGTATTTTTATTATTATTTTTACGAATAAATGGGAATATTAAATCTGTGATTATATAGCAATAAAAGTAATGATATTATTATGTGTCCTAAATTATATAATCATTTAGAGTTTCATAATTTCTCCAGATAAATAAAGAGATGATAGGATTAGTACCAACATGGTCCATATTTTTTCTACGTACGATATAAGAAAAAAAAACTTCAATTGAAATATAAGTTAAACGTATTGACAATATTTTACATACATAGTAGGTAACAATGTAGGTAACACTATAATTGTAATGTAAAAAAAACAACGAGCCCCTAAAAATATTATTGTTACTACGCTGTAGAAATTATTAGAGCAAAATCTGTCTTGAATTTGCTTTTATCTAAAATTAAATCTAAATTTTATAAAAAGCCAAAAGAAACTCCATACAGCTTTCAGTTGGAATTATAAAGTTGATTATAAGAAAATACATACATATAAACATCCATCAATATGTATGTTAATAGTATAATAATCGAACTAAATAAACTCCTCAGTGGGATCGGTAGTTGCCATTGAAGAAAAACAAGAAACATATATACCAAAATAAAAGTTCAAAATAAATTTTATTGCGTACGGCACTCACACTTTGTCTGCAGCTATTTATAACATGTTGATTGCACTTTGATTGTGACAGTTCATTTACCGCTGAATTTTTGGCGGCATTTCACATTCCATAAACAATATGCGTAACTTTTTTTTTATGGTAGAACCAGCCAAGGAGGTGGGCCATGTGAGTAGTGACCATAAACACTGGTGGTGTTACCGCCTACCGGTGCATTGCCGGAATTTTAATGATAATAAGCCCTTTTCTTGAATATTCTAATGACGTAACTGATCAGGAACACACCGCAGGATACATAAACTAAACTGATACATAAAATTTTCATTTTGATTTGTATATAAATCAGATGTTCTTATTTTGAAAATTACCACAGACCTCCATACTAAAGGTACCCGTTTTTTTTTCTTCCTTCATGGCAAGCATTTCAAAGGAAGCCAAAAAAATAATAGATTAAAAAGAAAGAAGGAAACTAAGCAAACTTAGTGTGCACTATATACAATGAAAATCTTAATGGGTTTTCTATTCTCGATACCATCATGCCAATACTACGATAAGGTAAATTATGTAGGCGGTAAAATTTACAGATATTACAATTACATTAAAAGATAAACCGTCATCATGTATTATGATAATTATTGATAGTAGATACGTAATCCTTTGTTGTATGCATACAGGTAATTCTAAATTAATTCGCTTATGATGTTAGGATAATCTCAGTAGTAAAAATTCACGTACCTACTTTGATAATAGAGTGTAAATTGATTAATGTTATCAATAGATAATGTAATACAAACGTATAATCTTTATTAATTAATGAACATTCCATATAATATATTATTAAGAAAAAGGTGTTTAAAAAATTAAATCTTTATTTTTAGTACTTAATAATATACATAAAAATAAGTCGGGTTTTCCTTCCTGACGCTATAACTCCAGAACGCACTAACCGATTTCCACGGTTTTGCATTCGTTGGAAAGGTCTCGGGCTCCGTGAGGTTTATAGCAAAGAAAAGGTGGCGAAACGGAGTTCGCCCGGTTTGCTAGTTTTATACAAAAGCTCAAGCAAATACAAGCCAAAATATCGGAGTCTAGCTGTAAACTAAGCATTTTTTGTTTAGTTTCTTCGAATCGTACGGATCTGATAATGAGGCTGACGTTTAGTTTGACACGAAAGCCTCTAAATTAGAAAGGTTATATTTTTTTAAATTTCAAGACGACGACTATAATAATCAATTAATGAACGAAATCATATTATGTAAAATCAATTTAAAAGCATGTGTATGTCAAAAAAAGTTAAATATTGTTTATTTTTATATTCACAGCTGCTTCAACTTCTATATTATACGACACCTTTAAAAACTGTTCAACTAGTATGGCTATGGACCAGGATGAAAATGTTATCGTGGTGGAAACCCACCGTGGTACGTTATTACACAAAACGTGCATGTATTCGTAAATAAGTCATAGTTGGGTGTCTCAATACTTGTACATAATATACTTTTTTATACATTTTGTATGAAAGGCATTGATTGAAAATAAAATTTGAATGCACTGTATATTGGATGCTCTAGGTTTTCTTTATATGTAAGATTATTTTTTCCATTAGCTAGAAAAGAAAGGCACTTGCAAAGTAACGATACGGCAATTTGACTTGAATTATTTTAGAACAATGAAAATGTCGTAAAATAATAGATCGGCGTTACATATGTTGTTTAATATCACTTCATATTTCATAATGGTCTAAGATCCGAATATACCTAGGTCGACCTTCACCAGCGTGATAATAGAATGAGACCAATTTTATAATAAATGTAGTCTATTAAAAAATTTATTAAAGATGGGTTGACTGAAAAAATCCTGGACAGGATATTTTTAGTTAATTATTAAAAAATATTTTTATTTTTTTAATATTATGCAGTGTTGAGACAATAAACAATTTTACCTTCTTAAAAAAGAATTGGCAACACAACTGATTCTGCTTTTTACATTTGGTTTTCTGAATAGCCTTATACATTTTATAGTAACCTTATCACTAGTATGATAATAGCAAATGATACGAAGCAGATATTGTATAAACTTATGGTACTATGTGAAAATTATCCCAATATATAATTACACTAAAATTTTATGAGGTGTTAATAAACCTACAAAAACTTATCCTTAATTAAATGATTGTCGTGTCGTTACCAGCGAGTGTAGACTGTAGACACATTAGCAAACGCATGTAAAGCCGGCTACTTACACGTACCTGCCGCAGGGGCAATATAGAAACAATCTCGGGACCAATTTCAGCTGTACTTTAAATTGTCTCTGCTTGCCTATACCTACACATCACAATTAAGGAGCCAATTAAGGGTGCAATTCCAATATTGCCCCTGCTGCAGGCATGTGAGTAGCTCACATTAAGGTATTCAGATATGTAAATATATTAAACGATCAAAATAGTAAATAATGCATGAACTCATAAATAAGGATTCAATAATTGGTATTCCACTCAAAGTGCGGTGATTCCTTTAACTACGCATGTTTAATCGACGGATGTATCGAGATAGGTTTTATTTAGAATATTTATTAAAAGGTTAGACATGTATTTGATCCGTAATGATTAATTAATAATCGCTGTGTGGATTCTTTCATATTCATTTTTACAATTAGCAATTCTTACGCACATCGTAGGAATGTATCGACGTATCTTTTTGTTGAATGTAAAATATTTATAATTGAGATAAGATTTGGATAGTAATTGTTTGGAATTTTGCGCTTTGCTTTTAACTTGGTCATTTTGCAGGTTGGCACGACCTATTAAATAAATCTTAATATATATAAATCTCGTGTCACAATGTTTGTCCTCAATGGACTCCTTAACCACTTAACCGATTATAATAAAATTCGCACACCATGTGCAGTTCGATCCAACTTGAGAGATAGGATAGTTTAAACATGTAGGTACCACGGGCGAAGCCGGGGCGGACCGCTAGTAAATAAATAAAAATTCTTTATTGACAAAAGATTTTACATTTTGAAATATTGAAGTCTCTGACTCCCAAACTAGGTAAAAACCTGTATGTCAGGAGTCAGTCTATTTTATATTCTCCATCATTTTATGACTTCATGAGTATTACTTATTAGTTATTAGATACATATTTCCGAGTAGAGAATAGACCAATTTTGCTGATGAAAATAATCAATCTTAAATAAAAAATTTCCATCCTTTATTAATAACAATCTGTGGTATATTCCTAGCCAATTGAACTGATTTCTTATCATTGGAATAGGTGTTTACTCAAGAACAATTTACATAATTGGCCGTGTACCAAAATACAAGAGAGAATTGTTTTTCTGCTATAAATAGTATTCAATTGAGATCTGGTTAAGGAATTGATGATTGATGAATGCCAGTAGGGTTGTTAATGTGAATTGGCTTTGGCCCCCCCAAGTATTCAATTCAAGTATTAGGTACGTAACGCAATTTGGGGGGAGGGGGAGGGGACTCGTGAAACGTTACAATGCGTTACTGTGGTACAGAAAAAATGTTACAGTGCATTACAATGGGGGGGGAGGGGAGGTCAAAATGTTCAAAAATTGCGTTACGTAATACTTTGAACATTCCTTACGATTTTAAATTCCATTCAATACGAATTAACTTGTTGAGAAATGAATCGCATAAGCAAAATGTATGAACGATATTAATGCTATCTATAGAATAGTTAGTTTACTGTTTAATACGTGACTCTTACCACAAATTAGAAGCTTAAATTGTAAGGAGGTTAATTACTCGTAAAATCTATTTTCAACAAACTATTCAATGCTACATGACTGACATAATAATTATTAACATTAACGATAAAGAGGCCTGTTTATTAAATTATTATCTTTTCGGTCCATGAAAAAGATGCTATTTATTTGTTTGGGACACATTAGACTTTACTTTTATAAGGAGTTTTTATAAGTATACAAATTTAAAATACATATTAAGTACTTAACTAGTTATTACTTGAATTACAATCTATAACAACATTTATAAATAAGGTTCTCTATTAAGTGTCGGGTTGAGACTAATTAATAAAATTAATTCTGGGAGGAAAATTGTCCCTCATAAATTAAAATGTATCTCGAGGATAGCATAATATCTCGAGTTCATTACACATAAAAAATTAACAAGAGTTTCAGGTTCATGTTTAAACAAGACATAAACAATGTAGGTACTATGTACCTACATAGTATTATATTATCAGTGGTACTACGTAACAATTCGAATAACTTTATTGCAATTTCGCGTTAATTGTCACAGTAATCGCAATAATTTATTGCATTTTATACCTTATTTACACATAATAAGTCAATTAAATTAATCGGTTTTTTTATAATTAATTACGCTCATATCTTAAGGTGATAATGCTTTAATTGGAACTACTGTGAAATGAATATAATATATCGAAAGAAACCGACTTCAAGAAAGGAAGTTCTGTGTTTGTTGTTAGTTTATTTAGGTCCAATTTTTTATGTATATTCACTGATCCTTTTTTGCATATCATTTATTTCAATTGAAATGAAATTATCAAGATTTTTTTTTAGGTTACAATTTACAAACTAGATATCCAGCATCCTAATTACTTACCTAGGTAACTGAGTAGATCAAATTGTCAAAAAAAGTAAACCAGAAGTAATTATTAATAATTTTATAAACACATTGCTAAATATTTCCTTGTACATGCTTACAAGGCTTTGAAGTCTCATATTACAGTGACAACAATATAATGATCAAAAGGAAAGTTGTTATGTAGGTATAAATCTAGCATAGCCGTGGTCATTGAGCCCAATCATTTCTCTACATTACATATTTATAAATTATGGTAATGTTAATAATTCTTATAATACCGAATGACGTATTTATATATGTAAGACGTAGGTACGTAATTCCCATGAAATAGCTGTCGATATTTCCGAGTTCCTTTTAAATTCTGTGAATTCAGTGTTTTAATGTATTTTAAAAGTATATGACTAATATCTGGGAAAATTATATTCCGATTCTTATTTCAACAGAATTAAATTAACACGAGCTCCAACTAGCGTAAAATACTAAAAAATTCTATAAGTAATCATGAAAAAATATACTCGCATATTATTTTAAGTAAACTGACGGTTGAAGTAGATACTTGTATATATTTCAATTAATTGTTAACGACTATCTACATTATTACATATAAAACACACAAAAACTATGAATCTATTATTAATAACTATGTATTTCATTAATTTATTAATAACATTAAATAAAATAATATGCTATGCTATGTACCTAACATTGAACCAAACTAACATGGAATCCCTGTTAAATGTTAAAAAATTTTAATCCTATCACGTACAAGCGTCGTCTTGACAAACTTAATAAAAATAAACATAATTTATTTCATCCATAATGCGATGAACGTTTATTTACATGAAGATTTAAGAGACATTAATATCAACGTAAATCTGGCGAAAAGCCAGAGAAAATAACGAATAACCGGCGCTAGGTATACGCATGTGGGACCTCAATTGGTACTTAAAAAGGAATTGTCTGCGATGGACTGGAATTTTCAATTCCCCGGTGTAATTTATTTAAACTCACTTGTTTTGATTGACGCATTGTTATTGAGATCACGCAGGACACGTCAGTCTTGGGTCAAGAGAATCGTTTTTAGAACTTTTGTTCAACGACATATTAGCCTAATTTATCTGTCGCAAATTACTGTCGAGAGAACGACGTAGGTATCTATAGTTCATAACTTCATGAGTACTACAGCGTTATCTTTGCACAAATGAATGGCATTTATTGCTTGGACTGCTATAAAGAATTATGATAAGATGGTGTAAAAACAATACATTGTATTACAATTATTACATTCATATATTAAACGATATTATTGGGGGACAGTAAAATATTTCTAGTATACATTATTTATAATAAAATATGGTTACAGATATAGAATCCGGCAATGCCAACCCTACAGCAGAAGCCGCAGCTCCACAGCCCACTAGGGCTTCGAAAGTGCCCCTTATTGGTAAGATCGCATGGGGTCTTACAATTTGTGATGTCTTATATGCAATATGCACTTTGCAATATATTCGCACTGTAATGCAAGGTTTAAGACTTAAGAGGATAATGTAATGTCACAGCTTTTTAAATATCTGTATTTTGGTTGTAATTGTCGTCTGGGTTCATGTTTATTTTTTATTATTTAGGTACATTCATGGGACCAAATATTACATAGCATGTCAATTGTCATTGCATGGTAATTGCACTTAGAGCATTAAGGAATTGCACGAAGTAATGGGTTATATTTTATCAATATCATTTATTCTCTATGTTATAATTGTATTGTTCATTAGTCATAATTCGAAATTTCGGAATTTCGAAATATATAATTTAATTTTTAATCTAAAAATCAATAAGGATAATCTTATGAGTATCTATTTGTATACAAAAAATAATCACTGTGCTAGTGCGTGTACCTACGGAACTTTTTTGAAGAGGGTACATGAATATTTTTTTCTTCATCCACTGGCTATTGCGTTCATCATAATTATAAGATCGATCATCGATACACGCGGTTGTGAAAAAATCTTATTATTATTATTTGCGTTGAAGTATAATTGTTTATTAAAAAAAATGATTGGTCAAGAATCAACTGAATATCAAGTACAAGAAAATACTGATGGTGAAGTGTTAGAAATACAAAAACCACGAGATAACTGTGAGTTTTTATGTTTTATTTATATTTTTGTCGGCTTAATGATTTTCATAATTATGTATACTGGATAATTTTGAAGTTTTTTGTTGTTATTTATTTTTAAAACAGCCATCTAGCAAGCATGGCGTCAATTCTCATTGTTAGGCATCATTCTATTGTTTAATTTTAGTAATTTAACCCACATCCGACATCGTCGGGATAACCCGTAATTAAGTAATCAGATTCGCCATTTCATTACTGTTTCAGAAACACCTTTATGTAAATACCTAAGTCTTAAATTTACTTAAGCGTCTAGACTGTTTAAATGTAAATTCTATTACAGCTACATAATTTTAAATTAAATATTTGATTTTAGTTTACATTCATCATATTTTTATACACTTTTTAATTTATATTTCATTCTAATCAGAATATAGGGATTTATAAAACCACATTTTCATCAGTCGTAGGTATTACGTGAAATTGCATGTAGCTTGTCATTGCATGGGAATCCATCGCTTCCATAATTTATTCATATTATTCTATGGACTATATTATTTATTATTTGAGATATAATTACATAATTGATAGTTATAAATTAATTAGATCGTGACTATAAAAACGCAAATGTTGATGCGCAAATCGGTCGCTATCAGGAGGATCCAACACACGTCTCGGCATTACTGATCTCAGGGCTGAGTTAGATCAAGGTGAAGGTTTAGAAAAAAGTAGATGATTTATATAATAAACGCACGTTTTTGGAGGAGTCTATTTTGAATTTAATTGCTTGATCCCATTACCATTACTTTTTACTTAAAATTATATAGTCAAAATCATTCGTATCTAAATAATTATTCCTCCGAAATCATTCTACGTAAATAAGAATAGAAAATAAATGAATGCACCTAATCTAATGGTCTATCGAAATAATCATAGACTTAACGCTTAATAAAGTACTTAACGTAACTTTAAAATGTTACGTTTTAGAATCCTACGAAGATAATAACAATTGAAGATAATTTTATTTGACTTGAGCCACAATTAGATTGAGAAATAATTGTACTATAGAACATTACAAAGACTAATTAGATAGTATGCGGAAGCTTGTGTTTTGTTATTGTAACATCCATCATATTTTTTCATTGACAATGTAAAAGCTACTTTGTATCAAAGAAACTAGGTCGTGATTACGCTTTCATGTCATTTAAGTAGATTTAGTGAAAGGATTAGACGTGAAAGCCAGCTCCCTTTCCCTAGACGTTGATATGCTAATTTTCTGCACTTGATCTTTTGTAAAATTAATAGATAATTCGATCATCTATTTTGTGAATGTTAAAATATTATGTAATTTCATTCTTTGAAAGATCGGTTCTTCAATAAAAGTCACTAAAGTGCTTTAAACCGTTTCTTAGATTAGGTACATGTTTAACATAATTTGCAATCAAGTCAGTTTGATTCGGACGCACCACGAACTATGAATAATACCTTTCAAAGTAAACAATTCCTTCATCTCGTTCGTACAATTAATCTTAAATCTAAATACGTAATAAGTGACATAATCGGTCTTCCACAGATGCATAAATCATTAGAATGAGTCATAATGTAAATACTATAATTTGTATTGTTGTTTGTGTGCAATTGTTGTAATAAGTATGCTCCGTTTGTCAGTATAGCACAATCTTAGTAATCAGGACATCAAAATGCATTATCTTTTAATTTATTTACATTTATCTGTTACTCATCTACCTATTACATAAAAAATAAGGGTATATTTAGCAAAATTCTATTATTATACAAAGGGTGCAGTTGTAATAATCAGGCGCTCGGAAGCCTTTATGTAATTATTTGACTTCATCACATATTTTCAGCATTATTTTTACTAAGTTACTTTTAATATCTAGATTTACTACTATACGATAATTAGAATAACCTACAATACATTTTAAAATACCAGAATATTTTGATTTAATGACCCAATGCGTGAGATACCGAAGAATTGCAGAATTACAGGTGTATCAACAATTACTTCTAGTACCCTAAAACTATTTTAACAGCAGATAAATTTGCAAAACGATCTTAGTTACATACTAAATTATTATGTTATGGTTCTCGAGAATTCTAAGATGATTGTAGATAAGTATTATCCCACGCGGTTGTTCCATTGCATCAATAACAGCACGAACTTTTATTTGCACATCCTTTGTACTCCATACATACATACTGGCTGCTGCATACTTGAATAAAGCTCGCCTACTATTTCTTTCGACAAATATATACGCTTGTTAACCTTATTTGTTGACGGCACCGGGTCACGGTTGGAAAAATAATAATGCACGATATTTTTGCATGTGTTATAATAGGACTTTTATTAAAAGCCAATGTTGATATAATTTTAAATAACATGTTTACTTAGTAACAAATATAAAATATACCAGTTAAATATAATTATACGTATTTCTAATTGGTACTTATAGATATAACTATCATTAGAATGTATAAATACGGTAATTTGATCACTGTTATGTATAGTGTTATATTATTATCTGTGCTATTATGTCGTATAAATGTCAATGAACCTTATTTTTATTATTATTGATTTGCAATTAGTGAAAAATATATAGATAGGTATGTTTATTATGTATACCTACATATTTTTATAAGAAAACAACGACACTTATTTTAGAATCATCCTCGAATTCCTCGAAACTGCACCTCAATTTTCTATTTTATTTCTAATTATTGTTTTTTGTTTTACCAATAAAACAAAGATAGTAAAGACTACCTAATATGATAACTTTTATTGCGAGCAAATCTGCCAGCTACAACGTTTTTTTACTTGAGGGCAAAAAAAGCAACCACATTTGAACAGTATGATAAGAATACAGTAATTAAATACATACAATGCCAAGATCGTCTCGCTTATAAGTAAACTCGATGTAGGAAAATGAGGTCTAATAACAAAGATCGCAAAAAGCAGGCCAATGGCCGACAATTTATATTTGTGCTGCGTAGGTGAAGTAAATAGCTGATGTATAGAATTACACGCGATTCATGCGAGATACAGTTATGTTATTTGTATGACATAAGCTTCATGTCATTTCGGTGTCTATTATTATATAGGTGTATAATTATTGTATAGAGAGAAATAGTTTTTGTTCATTTATTAGTAATAAATAAAATGACGGAGTATTTTTTTTTTCAAATACTTCTTGCCTTGTACCGGTAGGGATAGAAAAAGCTACATCACAGATTACTAAATAATAACGCTACATAACTATTACTATACACTGTTGTACAATTAAGAGTAAATAATTAATTAATAAATAAATACGTTTAGATAGGTACCTACATGAACTGAATTTACAGTCTAATTACATCGATTCTAAAAATATTGATTTGATGATTGATTAGTGTTATTAATAGCACTAATTTACAAATTACGATTATACCTACTTAATAGATAAAATGATTAATATTCTTTTTAATACATAATTTCATAGATTAAAATAAAAAACGTGTAAGAGATAAAACGCGATAAGTATGTTATATTATTAGAAATTAACATTAATGTAGTTACCTATCGAACAATACAGCGAACTTTACAATTTTTTAAATGTACAAAACACGTTCACTCGATTACCTACTTAGAAATGTAGTCTTTTTTATTGTTTCGATTAGATTCCTTTATTTCAATTTTATAGATACAATCACATTGTTGAATATTATCTTTTCTGGTATTACTTCACTTTTATGAGATTATTTGAACGCCAAAAACCTTCATAAAATAGCTAGATAATAACGCCTAGTAAGATTTTTTATAATAATAATAAATCGAAAATTTAGTGAATTTGTAAATTGAAAATAGATGAAATAAAATATTTCGGAAGTTAAAGAATTTTGCACTATCAAATACTTAAAAAAATCACATAGGTAGAAAAGTTTAGAAAATTTTTCGATTAACATAACTTTGATTCTTACGGAAGGCAGTGATAAATAGCTGAAGATCGCAGTAAATCATGGATGCTCAATACGTGGGTTGATCTATCTTAATGATCCATTGTTTTGCATAATAATAGACTTGCTGATTTGAAGTAGGTATTCAGTGTTAATATAATATTAGATACCAAGAGAAAGCTTTCATGATGTAACCATAGCATTAAAATTTAGTATTATATTTAGTAACCATTTACTTTCTAGATCCGTTCGTTTATTAAAAATAAACGTCTGATTAGATTGGGTATATTTATTGACAAAGAATGTGTTCGTCAAGAGGATATGAGAGCTTTCACTCTAAAAGTGTAATGATAACAATTCAAATCTACATCAAAATCAACATAAAAATACAGACTGTACCCACGCATTATATTCGGACACAATACTCAATAACCGAGGTATTAGGTAAGACGTTATATTAAAAATCGGTAAAATTTAGGCTAACATCGCTAGGTCATCACTAGGTCATGATTCCATCCCACTTAGTCATTTATTATTCGCAATATCGGGAATATAAACCTCATTATATTGACATACAAAAGAAATAAATACGTATATGGTTAGTGGGAATTATTCACAGAATAATGTCGGGCTATTTTGAGAATAACGTTGAATCAAAAGGGCAGTAAGGTACCATAATAACCATAATATGGTTCATTTAAAATATTGGTGCTATATAAATCTACATTAGTTAATGATGATAAATCGTCTTTAAATTTTAGAATTCTACACGAGTTTATTATTTTAAATTACCTACAATGTAGATTATAATAAATACGTCCAGTTTTTTTGTGCTTTACTGGTTTTTTATAAAAATAAAATCTTTGCTTGTTCGTAGATCCGTAGGTATAAAACTATAAACTAATTTAATATTCTTTATTATACATTGTGTGGTCCGAAATAAAATGTATTTTTTTAAATGATCTAGGTAGTTATGTTTCTTATATTCTTAATTTAATATTCAGGTCTTTCCAGTGAGTCAAGTCTTTATCTTCTTTGGAGCCCGTGCTTCGTGCCAACTTAAATCACGATTTCAGATCAAATAAACAGAACCTATGATATTTTTATCACGATTTAAAGCCTTAACGTTATAACAATAAGGATCCGTTTATATTTATGTACGTTTTATGGTTGATATTTTAGCCCGTGCGGTTTTATTTCGAAATTTCTTAGAAGATATATTGTTGGTGACGGAGCTACTGTCCCTGTATATGGTTATTTTCCCAAACATTCATATTTATAATTCTTACTAGGAATTTATTCAACGCTTCAATAATATTTTAAGGAAGCACGTATATAGGTAAAATCATGTCCTCGGAGACGATATTTTTGTAGTTTTGAATTTAGCCATTTGATTATATTTAAAAAATACTGTATCTCTATGTATTCTGTTCTCTGTATCACAGATTACTAAATAGTTACTACGTAATCTGTAGTCTGTACTACTTAGTTCAAATTTAAATATAAGATGCTTGTATCCAAATTTATCGCAGTTTAACTTGTCCAAATAGATAGATGAGCATTCTTGTATCTACAAACGAATAAAAAACATAATGACGTATTATATCAAGGCACGGGTCCCTAAAGCGCAGTAAAAAAGTCATTTGATTTTCCGTGTTCAAAGGATTTACATATTTCGACTCATAAATATAAATTACCTACATTGAAATACAATATACTGAGACCTTGCAATACGTAGATAGGTAATTTATTATTTTTTGTAGTATGATGTACCATTGTTCTTTGTTGTTCCTAGAATGATAATCAGATGGAAATGAGCAGGTCAACGTCTGTAATTTATTTGATAAAGAACAATCTAGAAATAATACGTCATTCGTAGCATTAAAATCTTTTTTTAAAAATAAACTGTTAACTGGTATACTGTGGCAAAAATATGTCTCTTTCATGTAGCGAATTTGTTAATTAATATTGTAGTAATACAATGGCGTTCTGTAATATACATATGAATATTATATAAACGTATCACAAATTAACATAATGACATTGTGGTAGTGAAAATAATTACGTATTCTTGGTAGTAAAAATACAGTTGCAAGTTATAGGAGGTAGCGAGGACTTTAAAATTGAAAAATATCGTGATTAATGCATTTTTGATATCTGTCGTCACTCGTCATATACTCAACTCCATAAAATTTAATAATGTTACACTATTTTGTTATTTACTACCTATTTCGATGTAAAAATTGTAATAATATCTAGGAGCCTAGTACTTAGTCAATAGTAACTGTGATAGTAATTAACAATTTATTATATTACTAAAGATTACGACATATTAAGTAATTCGTGGTAATAAATTGTTATTGTCAGAATCGTCAAGGGCTGATGCTTTTAGACTCTAAAATGAAGTTTAAATTTTAGGACACTTAGGTTAAAAAAAAAATTATTTCCTAAAAAATAAAAATATTCCTGCCAAAAAGAAACAAGACTAATTACGACAAGGTCAAGTTACTTATTCTTACCGCAATATGTATGTTTATAATTGTTATCGTTATCGCTCATAACTTGCAGAGAAATGCACAAACATAGTGACACATTCCAAGGCTGCAGCAGTGTTTGATACGCCGCTGCCACCGTGAAGGTTTAGGTTATATTTACGTTACACAGGCGGTTACACGAATTTTTATATAACCTTATGTGCTATATGTAAACGTGTATAGACGAATATTATACTCAATAATTTAGTCTTATCTTTAGAAAGTTCTAGAACTACTTATTCCAATCTTCAATAATAAAATATTATAAAAGTTTTGGCCTTCGAAATTTATATTGACTTTGAAATAGGGTACCTACGCGAATTTAAATATTTAGCGCCTAGAATCAAGTTTTCTAAACTAGCTTAAGTATCTTGTCGGGTTTTGAAAAACATGTTTATTAATGAGCTAAAAAACAGGAAAAGAATGCAGATGCCTGGAAAAAAAGCCCAGATTGAAAAGTTCACCGCGCCTCACAAGGTATATAAGCTACATATCACAGCCAAGATATATTTTCCTATTACCCACTTTTCACAGAGCATAGCTAAGGTTAAATAGATGCTTATTCCGCATTCGCATCATTACATAGTATTATATATAGTAGGTTGTCGAGTTATCAATTTAACTGTTTAGCGTCCAAGCGCGACTGTCATTGTCATGGCCGATATAATTTTTCCACGTTCTTGTTTCCATTTTCTGTTTTGTATTGTTTAAATAAATGTTTTAATTTATTATTACCTTGCGATATATTAACAGCGTATTATTAATTTTGGATACGGAGTTTGTAAAATTTTTAATTCGGGTCTATTTTTGTTGACCTCTGTAAGTTATTGGGAAAATTACAAACAACATGTGCAAAATATAGAAATGAAATTTAATGTACGATTTAAACATTCTTTTGATACTTCTATTTGAACAAAGAAGTATATTGGTTTTTGTATTATGAGTTTTTTTTTGAATTCACTAACTCTACATCGAACTTTCTCTTGAATGATAAGATTCTCATGAACATATTTTTAAATAAGTAATCTTAATCGAAACATTTCGATAATACCTATCGTAGTAATTTAAATGTAACGAAGTAACGTTAAAAATTAAAATGTAACGAAGTAATTTCACTAAAGTTCGGAGCATTTGGTTTATTCCATTTTATTGGAATACTCGAACACGATCCATCAACCTAAAAGCGTTAATGAGTATGGTAGCCGTTTGTGTTATCTATCATAATACCTTTTACAAATTCTGATAACGATTTTGGTCACTTTATTTGGTTACTTTATTTACACTATTACTGAGGTAGGCGCTATCTACTACTACAAGATAAGTGCTCTATTCTCGTATTATTCTAAAAACGACGATTAAGGTTGTATGTGTGCTTTTTGTTAATTTTATGCATATAAGAGACAGAAATTTCTTCGATAAACTAAACATTTATTTCGTTTAGTCAAATTAATATCCCATTTCCAATAACAAAGCCGGAAAGAGGTTAAGTATAAAAACGTCTCCGTAACTTCCAAAATTAATTAAAGACGTAATGTAACGCATTTTACAAGTAAGATAAAAAAAAATCGTCAATTCGTATTCGTCGTTTGCCGAATTGATTTTTAATTCGTTCACATTGAAATACGGAAATTAGTGAATAGAAGGTTATGGCGCTTGGCTAAAATATACATAGCAGGTTGGCGTCATACAACTTTTATAGCGAACGCTTATATTGCTTTAGCTATCTCCCAAGTGTGGCGAACAAACATTCACTGTTTTAACAAGCCGAGGTTGAGACAACACCTTCGTTCTTATCGAAAAACATACATTGCAACTACTGAATTTTTACAGCCGATAACACCACTATAAATGTATTTTATGGTTACCAGTAATCCTGGCTGGCTATGAAAACAATGCTTAGGAGAGTTATATTTTCGAAAGTCTTAATAAGTCGTCTTCCAAATGATTAGCATAGTTATCAATGATCTCATTCCAGCAGGGTTTGCTGTCATGAGGGCTCGGCCTTGTACTTGATGCATATCGATTTGAATCAGTTTGTAAACGCTTATTACGATGATTGTAACTTTTTATCATACAATGAACCGATATTACATGTTTAAGCGCAAAACAAAACAACCACCGGACAGGTTTCAAGACTGGATCTCTCCAGGGCGAATGTCCTTTTAATATTCAGTATATTTTATCATCAGATATTCACCTACATAATGTCTGTAATACCATTATCTTATGTAATACTCTTCCAAGATCTTAAGATGCGTCAATAAAAAGTTGATAGATGATCTCACGAGAAATGTACGTGGTTAGTTTAAATTTTTAATTAAATCCAATTGCCGTTTGCTGGCTCTGATGGCTTCCGAATTAAAATACCAGTGGAGACGTGGAAAGTTTTCGAATTATTTAAAATCTTGGTATTTTAGACGAGAGATAGATATGAAGTTATTTTAATTTTATCGTAGTTATATTAGATAATTTTATTGAGCTTCTGCTTTGGGTTTTTTTTTACCTTCGCTGTAAAATTATATTTCCTTGAACATTGTATCGGGTTCAACGAATTCATACAAATTAGTTTAAAACTAGTGAGCTTCACGAGATTTCCATTTCGAGGAAGTTAGGAAAAACATTTGGCACGAGAACATTGTTTCTCTGCCAAACAGGTTATCCTCTTGTGATGATTTCACCATAATACTTTTGAGAAAGTGTCGCATAAATTTATTATTATCTTTATATTTTATCTTAGTGTGTAAATTATATCAAGAAGTCTTTAACTATCACAATACATTATGCCGTTCAACAAAAATGTGAAATACCAGATAAGGAAAGGAAATAAACTATATACCTACCTAAACTATAACCAATAAATTCTTAATTTATTCCTAATATGATACTACTTTCATTTAATAAACCAGATAAGATATAATTCCCTCTGGAATATGCAAAAAAGTTCTAAAGAGCCACGCAAAAGCGAAATCACGAGAAAATTTTCGCGCAAATTGTACATCAAGTGTGGAATGGTCAGCGCGTATTCCGCTCGCACGCCGGCCGCGGCTCGAATAGCCAATTGCCGTATAATTTGTAAACATTACAAGAAATTCAAAATAAAAGTCCGCTGCACTTTGTATCACCTGTCATCCCCGTCCGGCGCAAGCGCACACTCAACATTTTGTAGCGACACAGAAAGGTGGTGTACGCAGCGGTTTCATTTCGCGGTATTATTTTCAATTAAAAATCTAACGCGCCGCGATCTAATACAATTTTGTTAGCTATTGCTGCTGTGAGCTCGTGAATCGGTTCGATTAAGTGCTTTGTTAAACATGAAAACTGATTACGCTATGGATGATATGCAGAAAAGTAAGTTTGGCATGATTTTTTAGTTTATTATACAGAAAAGTCATGTTACAAATGTTACATACATACTCTAATAAGCCAAAAAATATTGTTATTTTTGTAATATCAAGAAAAATAATAAACATAAAGTAGTCATTTAATGTACACAAGTTATTAGAAATTAATTGCATGTTCAATTTCATAGATCGATTAAATTCGTTTAAATGAAAGATAGATATTTTCTATTATTAGTTTTCAAGTATTTTAAATATATATCATTTTAACAACTAAGTATATAAGAAATTGGAGAGACTAATCACAAATCATAAACCGGCTTCCGATTCATTTTTTGAACACAAGAAAGTATCAAGTAAATATTTTTTGTGTAGGTAGAGTTCATATTTGATAGTATAAGTTGTTGTGGTCATAACTATTTTTTCCATTAACAAAACATTAAATAATAAAGATTAGACTGAGAAATATAAAAATAAAATAATCATTAAAATTAATGTTTTATATAATTATATGTAAATCAACGTCAAATAAGATCTAAGTGAGATCTACGCTTCAAAATTAGTTTACTTGAAATCTGTTGATTTTTAAATACCTACTAGCAGATTACACATACATTCCATACATTCTTTAGGCTATTTGCAATATTGTCATGGTCTAATATATAACTTACTAGGTTTCCGCCCGCGGTTTCGCCCGCGCAGTCAAAGAAAAACCCGCACAGTTCCCGTTCCCGTTGTATTTCCGGGATTGCGTCATTTTCCCGGGATAAAAAGTAGCCTATGTCCTTTCTCGGGTATCAAAATATCTCCATACCAAATTTCATGAAAATTGGTTCAGTAGTTAAGGCGTGATTGAGTAACAGACAGACAGACAGAGTTACTTTCGCATTTATAATATATATATATATTAAGTAGTATGGATTTATTTAAAGTTAAACTAACTGTTACAAATATTAAAACTTAATAAACACAACTAACTCGTGATTATCTTAATCAAGATTTTACTTATGATAAAAACGACGACAAAAAGATAAATTTTAAAATATGTTTTATTCATAAATTGTATGAATGTTTTAAAACAATAACATTATACATATTACGTGTATAAAAAAGGCGCGGTGAGAACGACTACTAGTCGATTCAACACAATCAATCATTATTACATACTTTAGCATTTATTTTATTAGCTTTGTTTATGTTTGTATCATCGCATAAAAACTTAGTTAAAAACAAATTGCCTTGAAAATGGTAGAGACTAAGGAATATAAAAAAAAAACTTTCGTAAACGTTAAATCTACAATAATTGTACGTTTACTCAACTAAGGATATGTTCATTTGTATTGTTATCAGTTTAAAACAATTCTGTAGTATTTAATATCTCAATATTTGAGCGTACTTGACCGTGTTCTTAGTGTTTCTTATTTGTTTTATACTATTTACATATTATTATCAATGCTGTCGCTATTGTTTAGCAATGAATGTTGCTTTTACGTGGTTTTCATTTTCAATTTGTTTTGAATATTTTTCCGACCCAAATATCGACCAATAGAATTGCACCATTCGACGTCACGTGGTACAACCTACATGGTATTATACTGATAATTTTTTGAAAATTTTCTCTGGTCGTTGACGTCAAACTGACAGGTTGAATTCAATTGTGAAATTATTGGCCGACATTTGGGACGGAAAAATAATCCCCCGAATACCACACGAGCTTCAAAATTATCTGGCATTTCCCTCAAGGTTCCCTGCAAACAAATAAAGTCGTCAAGTTTTTCAGGAAAAATCACTCGCGCTTGACTAAAAACTTGACTCCTTCATTTGTTTGCAACGAACCTATCGGAAAATACCCGATAATTTTGAAGCTCTTGTGGTATTATAAGTGAATATTTTCAGGATTGTATTTTTTTTTAATTCTCTAGTAGTTGCAATTTTAATAATGTATGACGAATATTCTGAATCTTGCTAAAGGAATACACCAACCAGACTACATTTATATCAAATATAAACTATTCAGGCATTACAGGATTTTATTGTATAACGAAAAAACTTCAGTTGTACCGCAAACTAAGAACGACTATTAAATTAACTTTAATAGTCGTCACTTTAACAGTCCTACTTAATATACGTCAATTTAACATTTTGTATGTTCGTCACGTAACAAATAAGGAATAGTGTGATTTGAGTATGAAGCGATGATTTTAATTTTGGTGACCCGTGACATCAAACAACACGCTTGAAACAAAAATATTTTTTATATAGTTTCTAATTACACGATAGATAAATATTAGAAAACGAAAACTATAAAATTAAACATTCAAAACATAATTAATTAATAACATCAAAGAACGAAATCGTAGAAATCGTTTGAAAATTTTCATAATTAAATTAAATTCGGAAACCTTGCTCTTCTAATTTAAGAACTGACTTACTTCTATGTAAATGGTAAATACTTCTTGAATAATTTCTACTGATAAAAATATTTTAGTAATTTATACATCTTTCTAATAACAATACTTACGGGGGCCCTCCCTGTTTAGGAGAGGATATACAGGGTACGAAGTAACTATATTATAGTACTTGAATATTAGCTACTTCTTCCAGGGATAAAAACTACATATGCCCTTGAATATAGCCACTTATTCCGATCCTCCTTCCAGGGACGAGCTCCATCATCGGACTTGCTGACGTCACAGACAACAAGCTGATCTGGAGGCAGCTCCTCGCGGAGCTGATGGGCACGTTCCTCCTCACCTCCGTCGGTGTGGCGGCTTGTATCGCGATCTCTGCGAGCAACGCGCCCCAGGTCACCAGCATAGCCCTGTGCTTTGGTCTGCTGGTTGCCTCGATTGTACAAGTAAGTTTGTAGTTTGTGTTATATGTTATAATACCTAGGTGTTAAGAACAATGGTGTTTAAATAACATGCTACGGTGTTTCATATCAGCGGTTTTATTATTAGAATATGTTCAGATCGATATCGCCATATATTCAACTAGAAGAAGCTTTGAAATGTGGTCAAATTTTAAATATTATGTAAGTGACTTAAAGCCCCGAATATTTTCTAATAAAAAGTAATAAATCTTGACTGTGTTGGCTGAAACAAGAATGATGAATAAATTTAATTTAAATATTCAACACAAATTTAACCCTGAAAGTAAGCTTCAAACGAACTTCTCGAAAGCTTTAAAGTTAGTTGTCATGAAATTATTTGTAATATTTCATTTTAATTAAACGTCCAATTTAAAAAGATAAAATTTCTAAAGACGTTCCACTAATTACAAGTTGCAAATGACCCTACTTATCAACATCATCGCAACAAATAAAGCAATCAATAATCCAAATTAAGTCAATTTATTCAATGTCCGGCCTCTCTCACGCGGTCGCAGGCCTGTAATCACTCGAGTGTAAAATGTATTACACATGTTCCGTTCAATATCATTAAAAGGCCAATATGCAAAATAGACGAATTAGTGAGCCTTGACATACGAATACAGCCAGTATATATCTCTGTTCGACACATAATGCCGGATGGATTTGACAGCCATGGCTACGAGCGTTCGATACGGCTCTCTTATGTTATTTACTGTCAAACTTATAAAGGGTAACTGTCAATGTCAAGTTCCGAGCACACAATTGGAAATTTCAGTCACTATTATGATTTGCTAACACCTTTTTACACGGGTATCGTCATTAAACAAACTATCGGAGAATGTTATCGCGTCGATTGGTCACGAATACTGCATCTGTAAATCACGCCCGCTTAACCTCAGGCGTTGCGCAAATTGATCAAATGTTTGATATATCTGTGACACAGCCATTGATATTTTTAATTTATACTGATCAAAAACTGTTGATTAATCTTATTCAATCAACCATTAACGCTTCGAGTCTTATTACAAGCCTTTATTTTTGAATTACGAATGTCTAATAGATCTTATAGCTGGTTTACATTCGCATATTTTTTGCATACGCTAACCGTAACATATTATTAGAAGACCTGATATTTTAATTCGTTATTTTTATGATATATTATAATAGTAATAGGAAAGCAGATTCTCACTATCTACGTTATAATTTCTTGCGAGAAGCTTAAACTACACAATGATACTAGAGGTAAAATTAAATTTTACTTTATTAGGAATTTAAATGTTACAAAATTTTGTAATGTTATAGAAGTTCCCCGCGAGCCCTGAGTTCACACTAATTGTGAACTAATATCTATAAAAGGCAATTAACTTTCATGTATTAGGCCAATTTAACACCCGTTACATAATCAAATATTTAAATACCCGCAATGATGTAACGGGAATATTTAACACGTAATATAGTTTAATTGCACAATCAATTAATGGGCAGATGCGTCGTGATTGGGTGTATCCCGTTATGATGTTCAATATGTACATATAACCACAGACTAATAATAATATACGTATAACAGTTACTAAATAGTTACAGTACAACTGCAACATGACTGTGAACTTAACTGAACGCCCTTGACTGCTCACTTTTCTTACATTATTAGCGTGTGTTACGTGTTACGTGTATTGTAATTTGTAATAGATGTTCAACAGCTTTCAAGCCTGTCGGACGTGCGATGGGTAAAACTTAATTGTGAAATTACCTATTGTTGAAAATTTTGTAATAGATTTTATAAAGAGAAAAGTAAACATTCAGGGTTGTTAATAAAATGATAGTTAAAATAAACTTGACGAGTCATTTGTCAGTGATTGATATCTTTGAGCCTAAGCCCTAAAAGCTCCTGAAAACTTTCATGTTTAATATCTTTATTTATCACAACTTTTTCAATTTATATATTGCTCAGCTGTGAACTAATCAAAGGAAGTTTGGTGTTCATTAATAACTTCAACATAAAATGCTATTTATTTTATCTAATCACAGCGGGAGGTCAAATTCTCGATTGTAGATAATGACATAGGTAACAGTAGCCGATAATAGATAAGATTGAATCACTAATTGGTCCATAGAAATGTTGATGCAGATACCGATTGGCGACTGAGTATTTGTGTTTTATAATTAATCAAAAATATAATAATAATAAAATATAAACTATTAAAAATATATAATATGTTGCATATGAGAATGATTTGTAATAATTTGTTATTACATATTACCAGATTCCAGACCATAAGACCAGATAATATTATATTGATGAACCTAAAATTAAACGTGAGTTTAATATCTATCCAATTTTATAATACATACATATAACACTCTTGTATCTAAATATGCGATTCACCAATATGTGTGCAAAGATTACAGTGACAGAAAATTTCTTAATATATTTCCTGTTTCTGCTATTTTAACATCTATGAGTTATACAATAAAGAGAAATAGAATAAAGAATAATGTATGTATTACGTGTTAAATTGTTATTGGATACAATTGAAAGCATTTGAAATGAATTCGATTCGCTCCGATTACGATTTATGATCTATTGTTTTTGGTATGTTTCTTATGTCCGTATAAAACATAGGATTATTTAATCGAATTTATATACAGTAGATACCTATAGATATTGTAAAGAAATTAGAAACTGAAAATTAACAGAAATATATTATTAGTACATATTAAAAATACATAGATAAACACAGATGTTTCCGACAAATAAATGATTATAATATGTAATATGGTACAGCGTTGAAAGTTTTATTTAATGCTAAATATTAACAAGCCAAAGTCATACAAACATTTCTAAACCTGATGTAAATGCAAAACAGTCTATCGAATCTGTTAACAATAGCATTGGTATGTCCAGCATAACCAGTACTATTCCCTGGATAACATTGCGTCACGACTCTTACACAACTGTCAATCACGCATTACCATCACAATGATACAATGATCTATGCTACCAATGCCACTTCCCACACATGTAATAATAATAATATATCTCACAGAGAAAATACATTTTTCCTGACCAACAATAATGCCCGGAAAATTCGCTTGAAGATCGATTGTTGATTCCAAAAAGAACATTCGTCACGTTAAACTGGTCTCATTGGTTATATTCAATGGAAAACCAAGCAGAACATTCATGTAAATTAGCTTAAATTTGGATGTTTCTAGAATTAGCGAGTGAAAAAAATGAACACTAAAGTCCTTTATATTAAAAGAGTGCCTACACATATACAGCCATATCATAATGACATGCCACTCTAATTTATCTATCAAGAAGAATACGATGACATTTATTCAAGGAATAAAATATTTCTAGTTAAAATGTAACCAAGCCTCTTTTACGGAGTTGCCTTTAAGTGCGTTGGTTACGAAAAATTATTTGTTTCATTAAACAAACAATCATTTACGTGCGTATAGTTGTTTGTGAACCTTCGAAATCTTGCATTTTATGATGCAGTAGACCTCAGAGGTGTCTTTAATAGCTATTTTCAATTTAAACACATACATTAGCAAACAACTCATTATTATGTTTCTTAATGGTTAAGTTTTAAAATTGAACGAGGTCCTTAAATTTATTTTTCAATCATCCGGTCCTATATTATTTATTAAAAGTGGTCAATTTTTGGTATTTATGAAGGTGATTTTATTTTGTCTTCTGTCCTTCATATTTAAATTTAATATTTTCAAATACATTTTTAAGTCAAGTAAAAATATTGGTATTAATATGAACAACTCAATAAGATATTATTCACAAGTACCGCTATCTATCAAGCACTCACATTCAACAAAGGAAAGACAAAAAATACAAATGTAATTGAAACTAACAGGAAATCGAAATTGCTTACCGAAAAAAAAAAATACTTAGAATCTAGATACTATTTTCTGCTAAAGTGTCAATAGTATATTTATACATTTATCATTATTGTATTTGTTTTCAGTAACATCTCTTTAGAATAAGTTAATTTTGGTTTTATATGGGTTTTATGCTAACGGGATTAACATGATCTTACTCCAAATTATATGTACGTATATTATTATTATTAGTAGGTAAGTAATATTATTAGTAAGTATCTACTATAACTAATATAATTTTGGAATTGGTGGATTGGAATTGGAACGGCCGCGGTGGTGGTTGCAAATTATCACTAGGAAAATTATCAATATCAAAATACACCAGGATTAGGGATTTGCCTATTTACTTGCTGAAGCCTGAAGAAGTAAGCGTGTATGTAGTAACTATTGAGTATTTAGTAATCTGTGGCTCTGTAGCTCTGTGGTATCTCAAGTTAAATAGAAAAGTTAAGGGTAGGACTGACAGTGGTCAGCATTCAAGTTTACCTTACGTAAATTAGGTAGATGTCTATTTGCAAAAACGTGCAAACGCATCATTTTTAATATAAGTTTCGTGCCGTTTCACAATATGTTATTAACTTATTACAAGAAAGATTTTGAATAGCCACAAAATTTATTCAAAATACCTATTCATTTCAAATTATAGAGTCAGTACTATTATTAACTGTGGATTTCGTTGAAAGGACTAATTATAAGTTAAAAGAAAAAAAAATACCGTAACTCCAAAATAAAGCTCAAAGACGATTCCAGATAAAATAACATCAAAGCAGGGGCGTAGCTACCGCCGTATCTGCCGTATCAATTATACGGGGCCCTCGCGCCAAGGGGGCCCCCAACGTGCGCTTTTGTGAGAAATCTTTACCCGTCCTAAGGGCCCCCAAACAAATTTTTATACGGGGCCCCGCCAAGGCACGCTACGCTTCTGCATCAAAGCAACCAATAAGTGCAGTTAAAAGGTTTTTGAGAGCCGATGTCTTTAGAATATAAAAGCGATACCACGATAACCTACATAAAAATATAATTAAGAACCATTTTGAATACGAATTAATGAAAGAGTTGAGACCTGATAACTTCTTAATGTAATTGCCATTAATTAACAAGGCGCTTGATACCTTATTAACAATTATGCGTCGAAACAAATTTAATTTTAAAAAGCCGTTGATCGTGGGCTTGTAACATGTTTTCTGGTTGCAATGCAGTGAGATACTTACACTTAAAATTTAAAATATTAATTTTCCTCAAAACGAGATACAAAAAATGTTTCTTAAATTAAAAGCTGTGAGTATTCATTTCACCGTGAACTTTAAAATCGAATAATTTTTAAGTTACACTTATTAATTTAAAATTATATAATGTTAATAAAAAATAGACATACGACATAAATAATCACGAAAGTCGTGACACGATATTTGAATATCAATCTAGCTGACGCGGTGACGCCTGACACTAATAAGATCGTCATGTTTAAACTTAAATAGTGTATTCAATTGAACGGTGATAATAATATGTATCATGTATGTATTTAGAGTGTTTCCAATACAATCTTCGCAAAGTTTTGAAGTTTTGAAGTTGTGGGTGCAATTTTACTATATTTTCATAATTTTACTACATTATTTTATCGCATATGATAATCCAATGATTTCCGATGTTTTTATTGCCCCTAACGTCTTTAATAACGCACCGTAGATGTTACTTTGATATGGTATCAGGACTATCAGGTTATGATAACACATAACTAATAAATGTTTTTTTTAACTCGATTAAGTATATCAATTAGGATGTCATATTCAATTCACTCACATAAGCTTTTAAATTAAATTAATTTAAATTAAAGTTTAAAACTGTTTTAGTGTTTTAATATAAAATCTTATTAAAACAACAGCCGAGAGCCGAGATTATCTCGTGTGCATCTCTTGTAATAATTAAACGGTGACCTTGTCTTTGATTGCCTGTAATTTGGTCTTCGTCACTAAATCGTGACTCTACATCACACTTTCCAAAATGTTAAAATAAATATAAGGTTCAAACGCTTTAATTTACAGTCATAGCTATCTTATTTAATTTACAGTCATAGATCAAGGCCGGCTTAATATAACAAATAAAGCTAAATGAAGTCGTGAAGTAATTTTTTGCCCGACTTAATCAAAATATTCATCAAAGTCAAACATTTGCAAAACACGCATTCTATACAATACACTTAATTTCTAATAATGTATTTTTTCCCTCATAAAATCTTTATTTATTTACAAGTACATATTATTATACTTTTGGCGGTAAAATGAACTTTGATCTTTTGACAGTTGCATTTTTTCTATCAGCACAGATCTACCTAAAAATTAGTACCTACTCATTTATTTGAAAATGTTTATGTGCCAGTCATTAAATAAATATTAGAATCCAATTAAAATTAACTTTGGAATTAAGACATCTCGAATATTTTTTTCGAGTTAATGTTAATGTTTTGTGATCAGACTGCGTGGAGCCGTTTACAGATACATTATGCAATATCCATGGTCGACGGCCTCTTACCTATTGCATTTATTTTATCTGTTACAGATTTTATTTTTATTTTTAATATATTCTATATGCAAATGCAGTATATTCAATTATTTAATATTACTTTGAAAACAGATATTGTTTTATAAATTAGGCAAGTACCTACCTACCTTTTATTTTATTCTACTATAAGTAAAATAAAATTGTTTTTAGATCAATATGTAGAAACAAAAATAATTGTAAATCTTTTACATATTCTAGTTCTACTTAGATATAATTGTTTAAACTTGAAATAAATAGGGATAAATGGTACATTACATGCATTTTTATGCATAATAAACGTCTCTTGTTTTATGGTTATATTTATTATTACCCACTTAAAAAATTCTTACGTCTCGTAGCTTTGATATTGCAACCGTCCGTGTATTGTGAATACTTAGTTGACAAGATAAATTATTAAGCCAATTAATATTAATTATTTACAATAATTTTTAGTTAACACTTGATGTTTTAATCAATGTGGTGCATTGAATATGCCCTTTTGCTTTATAATTTTGATAACCGACCGTGACATTTTTCTTCATTTCGCAAGCTTGAAAAGTTGTCAAGATAAAAAACGACTGCGAATATTATTAGCCCTACAACAACGATCGAATTTTGACACTTTTCTTTATAATTTTACATACTCGTTAATCAAGACATAAATTACCTCTCGCGTGTAAAGAATTCTTCAAAATCACTAATACATAAACATTACCCAAAAAAATTACAGACCAACAGGCACACACTATGTATAGTTGATAATAATTCATAGTCAGTTACTCTCTTTACCTTTTCATACAGCAATAAATATGCCAGTTCATGATGTTTTTGTAACACCAAACTTCAACTTCGTCTGTCCTTACTCCTACTACTACTAGAATCTAAAATAATCAAAAGAATATTAAACGTTCTCATGTTAACTGCTCTAATTTGTCTTTAACGATGTAATACCATTAATTATTATCATCAGCTGTTCGTATATTTAATTAATTACCAATTTTCCTCTTAATACGCGAGTTTACGAAAGCGATTTATTTCTTAATTATTAGGTAAGGTACACGTTATTTGCCCTTTAAGTACATTATTTAATTAAAGGTCAAAAAGTTTCGATATATTTATCATCAGTTTTGCAACAAAATGTAACATGTACCGCTGTAAGAGTAATAAAGACGTAGGTTATATTTTTAAAGAATCGGCGCTTAAATCTCCCTGCAACATGCATGGCCACTGTGACAGCAGTTATTTTAACTTTTTTATCGAAACAGTAATGATATAATTAAATGTTGAGTTATAATTATTAGTAGTTATGTTTGGATTTATTTTATACTCGTTGAACATAAAGTATCGGGCTGAAGAAATATTTTATATATTTATGGATTGGAATTTAATTTTACGGACCGCGAAGTTGCTACCTTTAAAAAATATATGTTTATACTAGGGATGTAACGATACATGATTTTGCCGATACGATACCGATACCGATATTTGTAGTAATGTATCGGCGATACCGATACCGATACCGATATCGATGGCTTGGTAGAAAAATAAATAGTGAATTATGCATAAAAAGTTACTAACATTTAACAGAGACAACTGTTAATCGTATTCTTTTAAATAAAAATGCCAAATCAAAAAACAACAAAACCATTTATTTTAGTATTATTATTTTACGAAGTCAGTTAAACTTTAAGTAATACACATACAATCAGTACCTAATAAAAGTTTACTATAATTGGTAGAGTTTTTTCAGAAAACAAAGTGCGCACGCGCGGGCGGCCTCCCGCATCGTTCATTGGGCGCGGATTTTTGAATTATTTGATATCAAAAAAATTGGCTGTTTGTAAAGTAGGTTTACGATCGAGATGTTTACGTGATAACATAATGCAGTGGCAGCGCTCGAGATGAAACGGGAGATCGGTCCGTCTCTCTCTCGTTATACCTGCGATCGCGCTCGTGAGGTTTTGGTGTGACACAAGTTTATGAACATGTCACCCGACTAAAACGATTTTAAAAACGTTATCACGTTAAAAATTCAAAAAATTCAAAATTATTTCTTTCTTTCCTTTACATACACAAATTTGTGATTGGAACACTCCTAGTAAGCAAATAAAATGCTTGTGTCAGGAGGTTCCGCTCTTCCTTAACACTATTACAGAAACAGAAATAAAACAATATGAATGAATACAATGCAAAAACATTTTTATGTTTTTGCATAAAAATGTTGTGAAAAGAAAGAATTTAATAAAAAAATATCGGTATCGGTTGATTTATTATCGGCGATACCGATATATCGGCTTGCCGATATATCGGCCGATATATCGGTATCGGTATCGGTATCGTTACATCCCTAGTTTATACCTAATTTTTATATACGTACAAGATATATTATATTATTTATTAAAAATTGTTTTAAAGTATTCATGTTTAATAAACTTTATTGTTAAAACGATAAAATCGTGCGCCAAGCAATTTGTTAACAAAATGGCAATCGTAACGAATGAATAGTTAAGATGATCCTATTAAATATCAATAAGAACCATTGGAAAGTCGAGCTATTTAATGAAAGTGCTCGCTAAATGTTTCTTCTTGTTTTTTAAGTACTTTTAAATTACACGTTGCTCAAGATGTCAATTCAGCTCGAACGGTTGCCGACGATATAGTGGGTTACCCAGATTCTTGCCTTTTCACGTATCAATGCATTCAATCTTCTTCAGTCTAGATAAGTATTTAATTGGCCGATGTTGCAAAAAATTTATTTTTCAAATAATTCTGCTTATAAATGTGAGGCGTGTAACGGTAAAGTTTATGTAGGTATTCCAGGTTCGTTATTTATATTTCTTTAAATTGAAGCAAAACAAAACGCATAACTAAATACGTAATAGGTAGTTATTATAAATTCTGAAGTCGTAGTTTCTTGCATAATATTAATCTCGTTGTTCTAAAATATAGTAAGCATTGCGAATTCTTTAGGTCACGTAAACGTAATAGATACGGTTATAAAATTTCAACGCATAGTGCTAAATAACGTTATATAATTTCCGCGAGCTTTAGATGTATGGGAAAACGCTTCCCGAATATTAAAAATCTCATACGACTTTATTTCATCATATGTATAATTATAATACAATACATGTGTAAATATTTCTAAAGAAGCAAGCAATCATTTTGTTTTATGGGATAGAGATTCCGAAATCTTTTTTATGATATAGTCAGCAAAGATGTTGTTACGCACGTGACTTATCACTAAGTTATGTCAATCCCATACATTCGCATTCTATTCTACTAAAGTTTACGTAAATAGAAAGCCACTTATCTAAGGAGGCTGATGGTAAGCGCTACCACCGCACATTTGCAATTAAATCCTTGTTAATACTAAATTGTATATGTCATTATTTTTTACTTAAATCTTACTATATATAACATGTATATGTCAACAAAAAGTCTTAAATAGTGCGTTAATTGAAGCGTCTATAATTGTTAGTACTCCACAATCAAGCTCGTTTATTATTGTCTAGTCATCGGACTAAGCTTATGGTTGTCCATTGAAACCTCTTAATCTTAATACCACCATCCTTGACTCTTAATAATTGTTTTGTAGTGAGCAGAGTAATATAAATTTGATATACATACCTAAATAATGAAAGACCGGACACTGTGAACACAATTGTAACTAAAACTTTATATTTTAATAAAATGCTTCAAACACAATGCGAAAAAAATGTATATTAAAATTATCGTGAAGCTTTCTTTTATGCATGGTTTTGGCTTGTTTAGTGTTTAAAAGGGAAATAGGCAATATTAGCATAATAGTAGTAAGTAGATATGTCATATGATAACATACATTAGTATTTTACCAGTGCATTAAATTATAATTTTGATTAAACATAATAAATGCATACATTTGAAAGATCCTACCCTAATTCAATTAAGGTGAAGGTCAGCTAATAAACTTCAAACATTCATCATTAACATTTGCGGTTAAATCTCCTCCTAAATGTTGTCCAATCCAATTAATAATAAATCAGAACCATACATTAATTCGGCAAGTGCAACCTTGTTAAACTTTTTTATTTTATCTACTTTTGTACCGATAAATAATATTCTCAATTGATAGCCTCGGGGATTAATTGACAATGGGCTCAAATGTAAATATTGCAAAATCGATCTCATACGTGACGCAACTCTGTGGGATTGCATTTAGGATTAGAGGTTGGGGGTCATTTCTATATAACTAATTATGTTATTGACAAGAGAGCACTCGACTTTATTTATAATATATTTTAAAGGACGTTATATCGATTAAGTGCAAGTTAATTGCCTTATTAATGGATAATGCATCCTGTGTTTGATTTATATCACAATAATCGAGAAAAATAAAATGCTAATTGCTACCGAATTACGCTATAAGAGCTAAGCAAGGTAATTCCTTGCATATATGACATAATATTCAATCGATAGTGATAGATGACGACTGAGATGAGACTGACTTAATTTTACAACTGGGAAAGATATTCTTCTCGTTGCATATTTACTGCTCTTGACTAATTGAATGAATAGAAGAATTTTAGCAATGTTCGGGGTTTTTGCCGACACTCTACATTGATAACATCTATCTGATACATTACATACTACATTCAGAATAATTCCCAAACAATTTTACTTTCGATCAAGTAAATCGATACCATTTACACATATCGCAATACTGCCCTAGGGTATTATATATTAATTTTTCTATTAATGTATTGATTACTGTGTGACGTAACGCGGTGGACCATCAAGTGTTCGTACACTTGACCTACATGGGACCGGTCCACGGATATCTTCCTACATTCAGCTTTAAACTGTCTTAATTTATTTTTAATTGGCGTGAAAGGAGAAGGAGGTGAACGTTACTACCTGGGTTGGCTTCTGGTTTCTGCTGTTTTTTTGGTAAAAATAGTTATTAAGTGGATTAATAGTTATTATATAGACGAAGGTACTATTTCGTCAAAGGCTTTTATCGGGTACCAGTAGATACAGAATGAATGAAAAAGTATAAATTTAACATATTACTTGATGTAAAAATAAATAGGTACTTCAGTTATACTAACATCTCATTAAATGTCATTACAAACAACACAAGCGAGATTGTATACAAAATTCAAAAATTTATTGAAAAGCAGACGTAAAAAACACCGGTTATAAATAACGTCGGAAATCCCCATATAATACGCATTTCCCGTATTACATTACAGGTACTAAAGGTTCATAGGTCTATCAGTATAAGGTTACATTAGTAGAAAGTAAGATAGGAAATGTTATACTTTCTCCGTGTACACCGTACTTATAGAACTGCCAACTGGTTTAGACTACATAAAATAAAAATCTTTTGCGTGATTTGAAAGTGAATGTAATCGAAAACTGCTTTTTACGATCGTCTAATTTTTCGTTTTGTTAGTCTTCTCATACATTGGAAAATTTGCAAGAAGTAGGTACCTACCTACTTAGTAGTTATGTTGTTTTGTACCGTAACGAATACTGTATCTGCGTGCCCTCTTTCGGATTTATACCAGACGATGTCAAGGGGCTATATAATTGACGAACCCACATGCTCCACTTATGTCTTAAATTAAATACTTTTAAATTATTAAATGAACGCTTTATCAGTTACAGAGTTTTTAATAGAGCTTTTTAAATTTTGCAATAGCGCATTTAGCCGCTACTCATATAAAAAAAAATTGAAAAGGGTTTTGAATTAAAATTAAAATTTGTCTGAATAAAATAACTTATGTAGCAAGAACATCTAAAAGTTTTTCATTCGATACACGGTTGAATATAAGACAGACAATGGGCTCATTAACACGTTAGTTTAATTTTTATTGTTATTCCTTCCGCGCTCTATTGTTGTCGATGACGACCATCTCAAGTGCGCCATTCCAATACAATTGCTATTAGAGATGAATTTAAACATGGACATAATACTTACTAAAAACAGTAAGCAAATGTTTAGGAAGGTCTCGTTCCTCTAGTGGAGATCGGTCTGATAGATTTCACATAAAACACTTCAGGCCTTAATTTGTTAATAACATTATTTAATGGTTTCGAACTAGTGTAGTAAATATTATATTATTATCTGTGGTTTCAAATAAGTTCGTTATAAGGAGGTACCTATATCAAACTAGGTACATATATTAAATGTACAAGTGGGAATAGAAAGTTTTTAATCCGACCGCTTGCCACTGAATCATATCAAATACCTAATACATACGGGCTACGGCCTATGTTCTTTTGCTTAATGCGTTTATATTAAGAAAATTTCCACAGGATGTATCAGATAAGCTACCTGTGAATTATACGTCTCATATAATGATAATTATATGTTTATGTGAACTTCGAACCTTGGCTTTGAAGCTAAATCCCGCTTAATTACTTTTTAAATCGAGGTATTTTTTGACGTTCGCGTACAGCATAATCGATCAAAAATGTTGAAACTGGGTATTAGCAGTACATTAGATGTTATCATAATTTGTTGCTCTTAAATTGTATGCAAGTATTTTAAAACGATATTATTTTGACAGTTATTTATGAGATATGATTGATTTCGATGTGTTTTCAAGAACATGGGCTATTAACAGGTGTACCTAATGTTAAGTATGTCGAAACGGTAGAAAATTAAAAATATATGTCGATCTTTAATCGGTACTTGGTAATATAAATAAACAAAAAAATTAGCTTTGGTAAACCCCGCATACTGATACCGAGCTAAATAAATTAAATCAATGTTCCGACCGTGTCTGCAGTATAAGACGAAGCGAATAAAAAGAAAAAAGTTTATTTTTTAATTGGCTCTTCAATTTTTTCAAGAGTTCGCATTGAAGTTGCGATTGGACAAGTTTAATTATTTTTTTGTAAAGCTATTAAGTAGGGATGTAACGATACCGATACCGATACCGATATATCGGCCGATATAATCGGCAAGCCGATATATCGGTATCGCCGATAATAAAACAACCGATACCGATATCAAACAATTCAAAAAACCGCGCCCAATGAACGATGCGGGAGGCCGCCCGCGCGTGCGCACTTTGTTTTCTGAAAAAACTCTACCAATAGTAAACTTTTATTAGGTACTGATTGTATGTGTATTACTTAAAGTTTAACTGACTTTGTATAATAATAATACTAAAATAAATGGTTTTGTTGTTTTTTGATTTGGCATTTTTATTTAAAAGAATACGATTAACAGTTGAGTCTCTGTTAAATGTTGGTAACTTTTTATGCATAATTCACATTTATTTTTCTACCAAGCCATCGATATCGGTATCGGTATCGGTATCGCCGATACATTACTACAAATATCGGCATCTGTATCGTATCGGAAAAATCATGTATCGTTACATCCCTACTATTAAGTACATTGATGTATTGAGGCCGGACGTATCTAATTGAATTTATATTTTATATTAATTAAATACAGAAAAAAGTAAGTGAGTTTATAAATCGATGTGATTTAACCGATTAAAAATGTATTAGGGTTTAATTTATCGAGTACGATAAAAAATGCGTATTGAAAATGTTATCATTTATACACGCTGTGTTTAATAGCTTAAGTGCATCTCAAATTATGCTGCATTCTAATTACTGAATGAATTTGCGGTGACATTCTCGAAATATATTTATTTACGTGTAAAGAGAACACGAGTCAGATGCCAACCATAATGTAGCGTATAATTTCTGCCGGCACCAACAACATTGTTCATGCATTAAAACGTTTATAAAACATTTAAAATTAAAAAAAAATATGTTTATAATCGTTGAATTAATCATTAATTACACCTAAAATTTTTGTCACATATTATATGTAACCTACTTTCTAGATAAAATTATGAACGGTAGTGGTATTCCAGTTAGAGTTCTAATTAATAAGCACGAAACTCAGTAATAGACTGATAATAATATACTAGGTAATAGGGTCCCGTTTTACCCTTTGGGTACGGAACGCTAAAAATTAACTGCGCTCTTTTGAACTCCCATGCGTAATATCCACGAGACCATTGCTTTATTGATTATTCTATATAGGAAAATATCATAAAAACCGTCACATCTTACGAATTGTGTCGTTGTGGTAGAAACAAATTTGTTACGTGATATAATTTGAGAAAGATAATAAATTCAATTTCCCAATTCAATTTCTTAAGGAACCTAAAAAGGCCAAAACCTATTCGAATGCATATGATTTCTTAAATTCTTTTTCATTTGTAATAAAATAAAAAGAGTAGCATAAGAGCAATTTAATCGAAGAAGGCATCTCGACCATTTCTCTACATAAATTATGTGCTCTAAAGATAATCTCCATTACTTTTGAGTTAGGGTTATCGACATAGTGTACGTTGGCAGCCAGAAGTGCTTATGTAATAAAAAGATTTCGAGCCTATAAATAGATTATAATTGCATAAAAATGTTCTGATTATGTAACGTGATGTTACATTATGAGGATGTTCTGCTTCTGTGATAGATTAACGAATACATTATATAGTTTGTTTACCTTAAGCAGTAATTACCTTTAAATGGTAAAGTATTTTGTTGCATTAGATTGATATATTAATCGTGGATGTTAGATCATTTTAATGGTTCTAGAAATTGTTTAAACTTATCCTATGTAGAAATACGTAAATATCAATTTGAAGATGATTCATTGCACAACTATTACGAAAATTTATTCAATGAAAATATTTTCGAACTGTTGTTTTACAAACAATTACTTTTGTTTATACACTTGCGTAGTTATATTTACTTGTATGCTTCACACTTTAAAACGTGTCTCAAACGAATATGCAAATACATTTATTTGATAGGTGTAAAGCACCGAAGTTGAAATATTGTATGAAGTTAAGTGCATTAAACCTAAGGGCATTAGTTTAACGATAACTCGTTGAAATGTTATT